>DVZL01000117.1:0-29370 GCA_018236625.1 Lasaia peninsularis
CACAATTACCCCACGTCAAGCGGAAATTTGTGTACCTATTTATTTTGTTCTACGTCAACAGGAAAAAAAAAGTTCCGTCAGGACAACGTTGTCCCAGCGGAAACAGTTTTTGATGAATAACTCTATAATGGCTGGATGCACCAATTTTTATTTACCATACACAATTACACGCTGTCATACACTAATTATCTGTATAACTCAAATTATGAAATTCGAACTTTTTCCGCTGGGGCAACGCACACTAAAAATTATATTGCGAGAAAAAAACAATTTATTATAATAGTAATTATTTTTAAGAAACCCCTTATGTATTTTTAACGGGCATTGCTAATAAATTTGTTGTAAATAACATCAAATGTTTAACTACCTATTATAGCGATTTTTAAACCGAGTTCCTTGGAACACAGGTGTTCTGTAAAAAAGTCAACTGGCTTCCTCGAGTTCCTTTTGTAAATCATTAGGTACTATTAAGTCACTACTTATGTAAGGAGTAAGCAAGTAAAAGAACTGAATTAATTACATTCATCAAAATTTTTTTTTTAAATAGTACCTACCTATTTGAAAAAACAAAACTGTTAAAATTGATTGTGGTATGGTTTTTTGTAAAAAGTTTTTATTTTTATACAAATGATATCCTTTATTTGTAATCATTTGCATCGTCCCATAGTTAATGCGTACTATGGTAGTTATGGTAAATAAACCTTCACGGTCTAGCAGATATAATAATGCTATTTCCAGAAGCCTCGTGACCATCGATTTATGTCGTGTACAATGGCGGAATGGACGGTATGTTGAACAGTGGTGTAATGGCTTACCACATATAGATATCATCGATCTTGATACGGTTATATTTGTTGAAACAAAAAAATAATTTCACTTAAAATAGAGCTGCTTTATTATTTGGTTTTCATGGTTACAAGGTTTTTCTTAGAATTAGTGGAAAATAATTTTAAAACAGAAATAAACTTCTTTTTGATTCAACGTTCCTATTTCTTGAACTACTGAATGGATTTGGAAAATACCATTAGCATTAAATAGCAGAACCCTTAAAGAAGTCAACATTAAAAAGACGTCGTAATACGATCTTTGCTCATTGTTTAAATTTTAGAGTAGGCAAACATTTGACTAATATTTCACCTGATGTTAACTGGCGATGCAGCCGAAGATGACCATGCCTACCTAGAAACAACCTATTCACTCTGGCCTTAAAGTTAGTCAGGGAGATAGATACAAAGTTGTGGTTACTCATATTCTACATGATGTAGGACGTTGAAAAGTATTATCCACATTGAATATCATTAAGATGTCACGGCTTAAGAAACTAGGTAATTGACTTAAGGTACTGACACATGTGCTCAAAAAAGGCATGCTTATTACGAGTAGCATGCTTAAAACGAGCATATGCTAATTACTAACTAGCGTAACATACTCATTAAAAGCATGCTTTCGTGCTAGTAATGAGCACGTGTGTCAGTACCTTTATTGGACAGACGTTCCTCCGAGACCAACTGCGATCTTAGTTAGAAATTACTTTGACATTTTAATTACCAATGAAAGTTCCGCAACTACTTGAGAGTCTGCGGAACTAGCGCGGACGCGTTTTTCAAAGAGATAGAAATTGTAAAGATACGTTGTCATAAAAGGAAATGTTTAAATTATTGACTTAAGTTAAGCCTGGATGGTAACAAAATGTTTTTTTATGAAAGAGGAGGAAAACGAACAAAGAGTACACCAGACGAAAAGGAAACAGCTTCAACACCAACGATGTTTATTTATTTAATATGTTTTGTACACCATATAACAATTAATATGTTATACAAAATACGAGGTTAATGCATATATATCTACCAGTCAACCTTTGGATCAATAGAAAAAGAAACAAAAAACCAAACCGTCTTTTAGAAATTTAAGCTTCTTTCTTGAATGTGTCTGTTTTGGAAACATTGCCACTGGAAACTGGTCTGGTAAATGTCTACGGAACCCTACCTACAGTAGATGAACGCAATCTGTTAAAATAGTGGCGAATTTATGGGTTCTGACGGTTCTGAGAAGATAGTCTATAAATTGATTGCCGGCCCACCGATTCAATTTGACGACTTCAACGACTCGTGCGAAAACATTGCAATAATATGATCCGATTTTTCAGATAATTCAATTTTTAAATGTGCGAATAAAGCATGAATGTCAATATTGTTTTAGGCGTAGGACTATAAGTAATAGATACCTAACAAAATGATTATTATTCGTCTATTAATGTTTTCAACGTACAGGCAGATACAATTTTATAATTCATATTGTCTTCATAAATAGGAAAAAATGCGTTACAAAAATATTACTGCTCTTAAGTATTCAGTAGCATTTTACGACTACTGTTACTAACTACTACTATTTTATTATCCGTCAATGTCTAATGTAGTCGCACATACAACTATGTCAATTTATGATAACAATAAATAGTTTACCTTAATGGCAGTGTAGATGTTAACGCTAATCGTGTAGGCGAAATCGTGGGAAACTGTAAAAAAAACCCGTTACGCATATATCACCTAAGAAGTTGGCAGAGATACAAATGCACCCAAGATTAGCCGATGGTATTAGATCTCATGATGTGACAAGTGGCAAATGCGTCACCATATCATGCACAAAGTAACCCTAGTCAACGTAATGTTTTTCAGACAAACTTAAACTCAGAACAAGTTGCCCTACCCTGGAATCAAACCCGGGACTTCGTGCGTCGAAGTCGGACATCGACCACAGACACAGAGGCTAAAACTATTGGTTCAGTAAAAACTTGCGAGTCATATCAGAGATGACGTAATCTATCTTTTAATATTTTGTTCAATAATAAAAGCAATATCCGATGTATTGCTAAGGACGAACGAGTCGTTTTGTTCCCTTTATGGTAATTGTGGAGCCCACTCAAAATATTTCACTTGCACAAATTGACATATAAGTGTTATTGATTTTGACCGCCTTAATGTAATATGGGAAATTAATTTTTATGAGCGAACAATTATTTTAATTTATTAATCTTTTTGCAATATTAATGTTGATATGCTATTATTCGATCCGTATTATTGAAAGGTAAACAAGAACATTTCCGGTTGGTAAGAAATCCACTCGGTTTTTTTTCAATGTTGGTAATGATGAAGTAAGTTTATTGCCAACTCACCTAGCACACGACTAGAGTTAGCGCTAATAGATAAATACATTACACCTTAAAGAAAACAAACTATATGCTCGTGTTACGGGTGTTAGTCAACGATACTAATAATACATACGATACTAATACAATGGAATACAGGAATACATTTAATAAAGACCAAAAAATATAGATATCTAGGTTCACCACACAAATTCCTGCCCCCGTCGGGAATCAAACCCAGGCATCTCGGGTGGTAGATATTGTTAGGCGTGTATGCTAACCCGTTCACCAATATGCCGGAAGGAAGTACAAATTTAGAATAGCTCATAATTCGACAACTTATAATTTGTTCACGTAAAGAAAATACTGACGTCATCATCTTAACAGCGTGCTCAACCAATCACACCGCAGAATTTAATATGTCTGCTGTTTAATTGGTCGGGAGCGTTTTTTTTTGGTAGGTATGTGAACTAATTATTTGTAATGCTCTAAATATTCCGCTCTCTTACATATAAATTCTACGACGGCGACATTTAGGTGAGAGGTGAAACATGTTTATTTGCAATGTAGTTCCGTACAATTTAGTTAGTTTATTTCATCCCAAAACACAGTAATGGAGTTCACCCAAACAGAACACTTGCACACACCAAGTACTGCAGAATCTGCAAAGTTTCTCGAGATTTATTGAAAAACTTTGGCTATACTAAATTTTCAAGTGGCACTCGTTTTCTCTTAAGAAATGTGGGAACACTCATATGTGAAATATAACGTGACTGATTTTATACATAAGTAAAATATTATGCAAACAAAATAACATATACCTACACGAGTATAAAAGAGGATTGAGCCTCTATAAGTAAGAGATAACTGTGGTCCAGATAACATAGATATATTGTCTGGACCACAGTTATCTCTTACCATCCGGGGAGAACAAATTTACATTAATTGTCTTATCGTAAATACTCTTAAACAAAGATTATATTTTAATGTTTTGTGTAAATTAAAAGTAAAAAAGCTTGTATTTGAAATATCTAAAAAGGAAAAATGATGTCACATTATTTTTCATTTCAACGAGCCCTTTCATTTGTTGTCCATATTGTAGAAATGCATTAAAAATAACTATTCTGAAATCTTGGTTGGTCCGCCATATTGGATTTAGAATGACATCACGTACTTTATCGTGCATTGTCATCCAAACGAAACGTGTATACAAAATTTCAGCTCAATCGGTTAAAGATATCTATTTCAAAATCGAGTACTAAGATTCCACCCGAACATACATACTTACATACATTGCAAGTTAAATAAAAGCTTTTAAAATTTATTAAAAAATGAAAACAATAGTTGTTTCCAGGGTACAGTACCCAAAGGTTAAAAACGGAATCTTATTACTAAAACTTTGCTATCCCTTCGTCTGTCTGTCACTAGGATGTATCTCTTAATAAGTGTACTAGTAGCTAGAGAGTTGAAATTTTGATAGATGCCGTATTTCTTTTGCCGCTATATCCACAAGTACTAAAATCATAGTGAATTAGTAAATAAAATTGTAAACTAATTGTAAATTGGATGGTGGCGGGTGGTTTTATTAAAATGTCAAGACTTGTGTCACTAAAGAGGAAATAGACTGCATTCGACGTAAATGGTGTGCCCGTTCAGTCTGCGACTACGTTGACTTGCGACATTTGATTTGGTAACTGGGTTATCTTTGTGATGGAAAAATAAAATATCTTCACGACCATATCCCCGAAAGAGTAGGCAAAGTTACAAACAATACACCCACGATTAGCCGATATTAGGTCCCATTATGTGACAGGTGACAGTCTATCGCCATATCGGCCACAAATCCCGGGTTTCCTCACGATGTTCTCTTTGACCGTAAGAGCTCTCAGAAAATGTACTTAAGTTAAAAAACTCATTGGTACAATGCGGGGCTCGAACCTGGAATACCGAAAAGCCTGAAGCGCGTACCTCTAGGCCACCCAGACTCATCATTGTAATGTTTTTATTGTATCTAGAGTTAGGTATAAATTGTTGTGTCTATTATTATTTATTTGTGCCAATTTTATATCATTCCAGAGAAGATAAATTTATTTTTTAATTTTCTTACATAATAACAATTTGTACAAAATTTTTCAACAAGCACACAGGTCTCCGGATGGTAAGAGACAACCGAGGCCTATAGACACGACAAAGTCATTCTGGCGGCAGGAATAGGTTAGTGGGGGATTAGTACCCGGGCGAATTGCTGCACAGTACTATACCACATGTGATCATGGTTCAAGTGACCGAGTTTACTTATGCTTGCCTCTTACGAGGTACCTGGGAGGGAGGTAAATGGTCTATGCTTCACAAGGGACTCGGATTAACACCCGGGGAAACACGCGTGTTGTGACGACCAAGGAAAATATTAAGTTATTTACATATAGATGTCCTACTTTATTAAGGGCAGCTACGATTTACTTTTTACGACTTCATTTTGCAGATAGGGCTAAACTTAATTAATCTTAATTAAAAACTTTATTATTATTTTTAATTTTATAGTTTTTTACGGGCAATTTTTTGAATATCGTAATGCGCTCGATATATTTAATGTTAGTTCATAGAAAAATGAAAAATATATTTTTTTTTCGAAATAATTTTTACGTAAAATGTTGCCAAGATGTCAGTGTAAATGCAAAATATGATTCGCACTGTTAAAAAAATAACAGAATCAAGGTTCTAACTCTACACATCATATCTTTACAAACTCTCAATTGAAACAACCCTACAAGTCCTTAATTATGAAATTTTGTCCAAATACTCGTATATATGGCTTGGCCGTTTCAGTATGGTGACATATTATGTAAGGTGAAAAATGTACACCATTCACTACTTTTCTGTCAAAGCTATTGTATACAGACTCAACAATATACTCACGTCTAAGTTCATCACACAAATACCTTTCCTTGTCGGGAATCAATCATGTGTTTGACGGGCAGGTAAATCCTTGTGAGATTAACTAAGGAGATGGTCACAAAAATCTAAAACAGTGAAAGAAGGGAAGAAAATATTTATTAACGGACTCTAATAGTATAAAACATGGCTTTAAAAAAATGCCACTTTCCGCCCCTGAGGGCAGAAAATATTTTTTCGTTTAAAAAAAGAATATTTTTGAATTGGCGAAACGAATTACAGTAACTAATTTTTCTTTCCAATAGTGAAACAATGTGTCATCGGCTAATTCAATGACTAATAATTACAATTGTAATAAAACAATGGCTTTTGTTACGTGACCGCCATGACTTACAAACACAGCGGACATCAAAGAAGCGGCTATAACTTTACATTTTAATTGACCTGGATAACTGGGGCTAATTCGAGCTGCCGTTTTGGTTAATATTTGGCTGGTCGAGTTTGTTTCAACATTTAATTCGTCAGTTCATTCTTTTCAAGTTAAACACAAATAGGGGCGTTGTTTGTTTCAATTGAAATAACGAGGCTTTTTGTTTTATATCAGTATACATTTTATGCATACTTAGATAAATCCTACTATGGCCTTAAAGCTAGGTCATGTTGTTCCGGGAATACATTAGCAGGCAGCGAATTCTACTCCTCAGCTGTAAGAATTAGAAAAGATGAACCAAATCGTTTCGTGAGGACTGATGGTATATTGACGACAAAAGCGTGGAGCGACCGCCCACGTCTTGTATCGCGGTGATGGATTGGGGCAGATTGGATTAGGTCAAGCACTATAGTGTAAATAAGAGAGTTACACGGAGTTTAAGACTTAAGTAAACGGGGTAAAAGTACGACGTCTATTTGAGTTGCAAGCCAAATTCTGTCACCATCGGTTTTATAATTACGGCGTGTATCTTGACCGACAGACAGGCAGACAGGTACTTTTTAGTCGCCTATTTTAATTCTTTAATGTTGGACACTTTTACAGTTAAAATAAATAAATAGTAAAATCTTACAGTTTTTCTTTATGGTTTTTATAAGGGATGCTCTATAAAAAAGCCTTAGTTTGCTTGTAATTGTTTTTAGAGGCGAAACTTTTACCAACGGGCGGGTAGAGGTAGTTATGTAATAAGTAATAACATAAGCAAATTGATACACTTCTTTTATGAAAAGTATAACTATTATAATTTTTTTATCATTATTCTGTACGCATTAATGTAGGAATACATAATTTTGTAAATGTAATTAGTGTTACTCGCATTATTTTTATTCATTAACATTTTATAAATGCAATAATAATATTAATGAATTCTCGTTTCATTTTTTTTTTGGTTCACGGTTTTATGTTCAATTTCTATTATTTAAAATCATATTCGTTAATTGATATTTGGGCCGCCTGCGTAATCTAGGGGATTTGAAAAAGGCACCAGTTTCTTCACAGATGGCTGTCTGAGATTTGCAAATTAAAAGTAAAACCAGATCCAATCCTAGATTAAGTCGGATTTAAATATCCGTTAAAAGACTTTACCCCCTTGTCGACCAATAGTTGGGTCTAATAGAACAAACCTTTTATCTTTTAATTTTCTCACCGCCTTCATCTATAACTAAATGTAAACAATTCTGATAGTTTAATTTTTTGTTTAAATAAATTTTTGGGTTTCTTGTTGATTACATCGTTTTCTAAAAAATAAAAAAAGTACAGTCTGTGACGTTCTCATGTGAAACTGGCTGGTTTGCAAATATTATCATGTCCACAAGCTTAAGACTTAGATTTCAATTAAAATTTAGTTTCATTATTATTAATGTTTTTTTAATCGCGCATCAGTTTTTAAAATACATTTGAAGAATGAATGTGGCATTACGAATATTAATGTACAAACAACATTATCTCATCTGCTACTATTTATTAATTAAAGTTACTATGAATTTAAAAAGTGTGTAAATAAGGATGAAAAAGAAATAATAAAACGATAAGAGAAGAAATAATAACTATTATTATATCTAAAATTATACACTTAAATGATTATTACTACATCGATAAAGATAGGGTTTGTTTTGTAAATGATATTAAAGTTTTTTTTTACGATTTTAATTTGCATATTAAAAACTTAAATGAACATTTTGATGATACGCCAACTAACCTAACTTTCATATGGAATTATCAATTAACAGAGACATTTTAAATCAGAAAATAGATGAAGTGATTTTATAATGGTCATAGACTATAAAAACAATGACGTGAACTACCTTTGACAGCAGCTATTTTTTAGATGACTGCCTTATGATATAGCCTTTCGTTTCTTACGATTGATAAAAACAATTGCTTTCATATACATATAAATATCATTTAATTGCCAAAGGAATACTTTCTAATAATATTATAAACGCGAAAGTTTGTAAGTATGTATGGATGTATGCATATTATATGGATATTTTGTTATACTTTCACGGATTTGGATGGGACTTTTAACTAAGATAGCTTATACACAAGAATAACATATAGGCTACTATATAACCGTCTAAATTATAAGGAGGATATGTTTTTACGCAATATGTATTATAAGTCGGAAAAAATCTGCTTTTTGAAAGTTATTCATGTTATTAAAATAAATAAGGCGGTCTAATAAAATTTCAAAAGTAAAATAAATAGGTATTTGTAGTAATTTCTTTGCACGCTATTTCAGGAAAAATTTGCGATGTAAGGAGGAATTTGAAAAAGATAGCATGCACTACATAACAAGTACATACATAGTATAAAAACGAACGAGATAGAACATTTTAGTTTTGTCAAATCAGTCAGAACACAATATCTTGTTCGGCTTTCTACGACTTAACATTTGTAAAAATGTCATATACAAACTAATCTGACAGGACTAGTCATTTGTCCATTGTTTTACTTATGTTAAAAAAGGTAGTTAGCGATAACTTAAAATAAGTTTAATCGGTGACAGCATTGTTTGCTTTCATATTTTTTACTGAAGGGTAATTAAATCGGACTTTTAATTTTAAACTTCGAAAAAATCAAAATTTCGTTGATTTAGGACTTTCAATATTTTATTCCGTCCTTCGTCCTTTTAAGTTTGAACGTTAAATAATTTTTATAATTCACAAAAGTAATTGAAAATTTTAATTACTCTTGCTAATAAATCACGTAATATCCTTGTAAAATCTACGAAATGTATTCGATACTGATTGGAAAGTGAAGGTCATAGTGTAGCGTCCCATTAGAGATTCATAGTGCAAGCCAGAGGCCTTCTATCAATGCTTGGAGTTGGGGGGCTTTGATTTATTAATGGTCTAATTCACCACTAAGGTCAAATAACACGAAACAAATTGGATAGAAAATTTTCCAAGATTTCACATTTAAGGACGTTGAAATAGTTAAAACTAGATGCCTGCCCCAGCTTCACACGGGTACACTATTCATGTTATATACCTAAAAACCTTCCTCTTTAATCACTCCATCTATTAAAAAAACGCATCAAAATCCGTTGCTTAGTTTTAAAGATTTAAGCATACATAGGGACCGACAGACAGTGATATTTAATTTTTCGCCCCCGTGGTCGAACTTAGTGTTTTTGACGCACGAGATAACGCTTTCGATTTTCAGGTAGGGCAATATGTTCAATAAGTTTTTTAAGTTTATCTAAAAAATATAAGGTTGCCTGGGATTGGGACATCATGGGACAATCTCTGCCTACGTCGTTAATGATATGGGCGTGACGATTTTTTTAAAATATTTAAATTGGTTTTTAATTTTTACGTGTTGTAATTATCATGTTGTATAAAAAAGTTCATACTAAAAAATCAAGGTCAAACTTATTTAAATTAGTATAATTGATATCTTTATGTCTTTGCATAAGATCCCGAGGCTCGTTAAATAAAAGGATTTTCCCTAAATTAAAGATCATTATCTATTTAATTATACAACTCTTAATTAACGGATGGTATTTTTTTTATTATTCCGAGAATTTTTATAATTTTAGCTCGTTGCATGTTTTTTCAAATGCCTAAACCTAGATGTTATATGTTTTTAATCTCACTTATATTTTTTCTGGCATAAATACTTTTAAAAATAAGTCAGTCGTAATTATATATACATCGTGTTTTCATTAATTTCGAAGTTTGGAATTTGAAAATAAATTTGGTTTAGTATGAATATGTTATATAGACAGAGACGGCGTAAGGCGTAGGCGGTGTGGACCACCACCCACGGCCTCACTGTGTAAGGGCCTCAAAGATCAAAGCCTGAATAAATTAAAAAGTATGGATAATTCAAAGGTACACACAACAGCAGTTAATTCTATATTATTACAACACAAGAGCAATTATCATTTAAAAATCGACACTGTTTTCAGTATGACTAATAGTATAAAATGTCTGTTTTCTTTATTTTAGTTTACGTTCAATAAAATATAAGTGTAAAAGGTGTAGTTTATTCCTTAATTAATTAAAATTTGTCATTGTCCATTGTTTTATTTTACAATATTTGAAACTGTTATTTTTTATTTCTTTTATAACATTGCCTTAATTAAGTTTAGGTCTTGCGCCGCCTCTGTATGTGGGGAAGATTGTCGTAGACTCCAAGGTCTATTCGTGATGTGCTTACAACCTGCCCTATATTAAATTGAATTATACCGAGTTGACCAAGAAAATTGCCTTATTCTCATGAGGCGTACTCAACTAACTCATTTCTATGTAACCGTATTCATTACATTTCATATTCAAGGGCACGCCATACCCGTAGAATAAAGTTTTCGTACTTTCATTACGTCAACGCATAAACATTAATTAAGAAAGAACTGACAAACGCAAATTCAACGCAAACGTAAATTTAGTACAAACGCGAATTCTGCGCAAACGCATATTTGTAATAAATGCTTCTAACTCGTTACTCTACTTGATGTGTGTTCAAGTTTTTCTCTTTTACGGTATTATGATGATAGATACTGTATTCCAGGGCTAAACATTTGTAAGATTAAGATAGATTACATATACATTTTTGAAATAGATAGACCCATATATAAATAAGGTTTTGAACCCAAATAGAATAATTTAAAAAGACAAATTTCAATAGTAATCGTATCAATTAAAAGCAGCTTTTAAGTTAAACTGAACTTTATAAAAATTCGGTTTTTAAGTCAAATCTATTTATACAAAAAGACAATTTATATGCTGAATCAAACTATATAAAATACATTTTTTAAGTCAATTCGTACCATAAAAAGAGAGTTCGAAAATCGAAAGATTTTCTTGTTTTATGATAATAATGTTTGAATATATTACTTTTAACATTTGTTATGATAAAAGTTTTAATATTTACTTGTGACATTGCCTTTGAAACGGCGGAATAGTTTGCTCTCGAACCTTCTAGAACATCAATCGAAACTTTCAAGGCTCGGTGTTTATGTTTATCACCCATAATTTAACATGCCGAAAAGTTGTCCTTACATGACCTATGTAACTTATATAAAGATATATGTAAGATCTGTCTGTCTATACATTTAAGATATCCCAAGTTTGGTTATTTGGTTAGGTTTCAGGGATGCTTCTGACTGAAAAAAATGATTAATAGGGCATTCCAAATAACGATATCTTCTATGTTATTTTTATTTAAAGCTAAAAAAGATATATTAAGTAATATAGGATAAGGGAGAGTAGCCTATAGTATCTTTTATTGCAATAATAATAATATAACAAGTCCAGACGTTTTGACTTAAATCTGACGTAAGGTTATGTTAGTATGTGAATGATATTATAAAAAAAAATAAACAGTTTATTTGATATTCTATGCGCCAAAAATATTTTTGCCACTTGTCTATGGACGTACACAGAAATGTTTTGCACGTGTAGTAATTTGGATAGGATTTTTTTATTATCAAACCTGTTTTATCAAAATCGAGTTAGCCGTATCGGAGATATATTTAGTTGATGGAAACCATAATTATTTATTTTGAACAAATTTTTAGAATAGAAATCAACGTCGAATTCGAACTCGTCGTAGATAGAACAGACAAATATATTATAGAAATTGATTCTATATGTTGAAATTCTTAATTCCCTTTTCATTGATGAATTAGTTTATTGAATCCGATTGCCGCGTGCCAGTGCAATGTACGCGTACGTAGACAAATACTCGTCAACCCAAACGTGACACAGAACGTATCAATCTTCGGTGCTCCCAATTTCCCGCGAGATAATGACACACCCTTCCAATATAACCCCTCGTGAAAACTTCGCCCAAATTGATTTTAATTTATCTTTACGCATCGCTAAAATTTTACATGTTTAATTAAAAACACAGTGAGATTTTGGCAGGATTCAACGAAAGCTAGGACGCGGTTTTTTTTATAATTATCGAATTTTGTGTACATATTAAGTGAAATTAGTAATTTTGGTGGCATTTTGTACAGTTTTGTTTAGTTATACATCGGAAATAATTATGAAGAAATTAGTATATCGTGTATCTTATAGATGCTCGCCAAGTCTGACTTGAAGAACTTAATAATGTCATTGCTTTACTTATGACTCATGACTATAGACTGATGACTATTCAGAATCTTTCATGTCAGATTTTACAAAATTTGATAACATAGAATTAAACTTGATTAATGGCAGTTATGCCTATACAAAAAAAAAAAACGGTTTAACAACGTGAAGATGTACTCCCTGGAGATTTAACTCCTAATTGATTTGTTTCATTACAAAAGTCATTGTCCTTACAACTAAGCCAACACGTACATTGAATTATAATTATATGTTTAAAATGAGTTTTACAAATTACAGCTTAACATGACATTATATATTAAGCACGACCTTACAAATTGGACAGTGCTCATTGCAAATATTATGTCACAGCATCCGTCTTCAAAATTAAACATCTACCTAATTCTCCTAGGGTCGTCTAGTTATTACTCTTACAAGTCGACTCCACCAAATTTGTAGAATAAAAGGTTGGCCAGTTAAACAGAGACCAATACTCGAATTAGGGACAGGTCTTTGATAAGAGTTTATTCTCGAGATAGTATATTTAGCTTCATGATAGACATCTTTGACGCGCCGCCATTTTATGTACACCATGATGAATGCGTCAGTGGTATTCATTCCATATTGTGATGTGTTTTTAGTATTCAGAAGTGGTGTGATTGTTTCCAAATCTAGCCACAGGTATAACCTAGTTAACGGGCAATATAATTACGCTTTCACAGCGGCATCATTCCACATTCAGGGGTTAATATTTAAATAGGCTGACTCGTTGTAATTGCGATATGGCTACGTCAAAGAACTGCAAGCTGCTGAATTACTAATGCCGGAGTCTTACTTCTCAGCTCTAACCGCTAACATGTTTCTGTGCTCGAGGCGAAGATTTTATGAAGTTTATTCCTGTGCCATGTTTTGTGCGGTGTCCCGGTGTACTGAGTTATTAATGACTTGGCTCAGAGTTTTACTTATAAGCTTCTTGTTACGTAGTACGTACTCACGTATTTTGTTCCGCAAATATTGGAAACGTGATCAATATTGGTCCAGTAGATATTTCGGTGACGTTGTTTGAGGCTTATAAGTCTCGGTACCTATGTCGTAAAGTTATCAGCATCTTAAAATAGGATCACAACACAACAACATATCTTCCTGCCAGATCTCTCGCGCGCAGAGTACTGAGTGTCAAATGTTACCCCTACATACCTGCCTAGCTTCCTCCATATTTATCATTCTCTTCATGCATAACGACCGTTCCAGAGACTCTTGACACCACCCTCGGATAATACACGAGTTTTGTGGTGGTGGAATGTCAACCGAGGTCTTCCCGGGCACTAACAGCCATCCACTTTCGCATTGTAAATGATTGAAATAATCATATATTTTAGGCTCTTATATAAAGAAGTAGCATGCTTAAGCGGCATCAAGAAAATACATGATATGCTATTTTTTTCATAAATAATAATCTAACTAAAAAAAAATACACCGAACTTGAGTATTTTGCATTATAAAGTGCGTCCGTTCTTTTTATCCCGACAAAAGTCCTCATTGGTTAGGTTATGTTAAAGATTAATGGTTGTTTAAATACTTTAAATGCCTACGAATTTATGTTCCAATACATAATCTATGTATATAATCTTTTGAAAGATAATAAAAACATTCAATAATACGCTTCCATCGAGTATTCCATAATCAAGTATTGTTAAGGACCTGCAATCTGCTGCATTACTAATGACGTCGAGTTCCCTCTCTGACCGCTAATGGGTTTGTGCCTTCCAGCCAGGCATATTTATAACACCTACAACTTCATACAAATAAATGGACTCTAAAATTACTATCACTCCCATATCCTCGAAGGTAGACAGATACTTATGACACGACTAGCCAACGGTATTAAGAAATGTGACCTCCATCGTCGTCTCCCTTACGAATGTTATGTTTTACGGATAAGGTGAACAAGTTGCCCTAATCGGGAATCCAACCTGGGATCTCGTGGTCAAAGTCGCACACCGGTTACGCTCGAAGACAAAACTGATTGATGGGGCGATTCTATATGAGGAATAATACAAGATATTATCTTGCGTACGCGGTATTTAGTCTCATGTGTGAAAGGTTAAAAGGGGATATAGAAACGGGATAAAGTTAGAACCAAGGAAAAAAGAAAGGGTAAAAACAGAATCCTATTACTAAGACTTCGCTGTCCATCTGTCCGTCTCCAGGCTGTATCTCATAAATCGTAATTAGTTAGAAAGCTGAAATTTTTCAGATTATGTATTTCTGATGCCGCTACAACAATAAATACTAAAAATAAAATAAATACCTACATAAAGGGTGCTTCCATACACAACAAATGTAATTTTTTGGCTTTTCTTATAGATAATGCTACGGAACCCTTCGTGCGCAACATCTTGCACTTGGCCGGTTTTTTGATTTAGGCCCTCTAGGTTAGGTTTCTTTAAAAGTAATGTCTTATAAACTTAAATATTGTCACGTGGGACTTCGTCGTTATTTTAAAATATTTTATCTCTGTAGATCTAATAATTTTTAAATGTTTATTGGATATCTAAAGAAATTAGCTCTGAATTTCCAGAGTGTTCATCAGTTTTAACTATTAATAGATATGCCAAGTTTGACGCAGTTCGCCGTTAGTTCCAAGAGTTGAACGTAATTCGTTTTGTAGAGTTTAATCATGCTTACATACAGCTTTGTATTTGTCGGAGGTTCGTTAAAACTTACAAATAATAACTAATCGAGTCACGGTGCGGAGTTTTGAAATTGATGGTGACTCTGCAGCGCGCTAACTAAAATTATTGCTATCTCCTTCCAAGGCAGGTGAAAAAAAGAGATAAAATACGTTTCGTGCCGCCATTTTAGTTTGCACGCGACATTCCTACAAACTTTTAATCTACTTATGGAATATGTTAATTAAAAGTAGCAGAAGTTTGTTTACGTCCTTTTCGTTATGTCACTGAAAAGAGATTGCATATAGAATAAGTTTAGACGATGTGCCTCAGAATCGGCACCAACGTAATATTAAAATGTGATAGTGTCTTCTACAAATATATAGTTCTCGTTTTGGGAAGAATTTGTGGACCCATGAAATAAATAAATATATCCAGACAAATTACACAAATTGATCTAACCCTAAAGCAATTTACATACATGTGTTATGGGTGTTAGACATCGATACTAATACATAGAGACACTTAAATAGATACAAGAATAAATTAAATAAACGTACCCAAAAATACAAACATCTATGTACATCACACAAATGCCTGTTCCCGTTGGGCATCGAACCTAAACTCGAGATTGATCGGTAGTGTTAGGGCTGTACGCTAACCCCTCGACCAACAAAACGGTCAAATTTTAACGGAAAATAGTATATTGACACCGTAACCCGCTCCCTGACCCCTCCTTCATAATGGGCTACATCATACCTAATGCTCATGGGAATAATTAACATAGGACAATTTAATAAAGGTAAAATTTCGCCCCAGTTTAATTTGGTTTCCCAGTGTTGGCTCTGGTCTTTTATGGACAACGTCATCTGCCTCCTTGCCTGATAGCTCGTAAGAAGTGCACATAATTTAAATGAATAGGAGTTGAACATAGGTGACATAAAATATGTATCTTTGGTTTGTTTTGTTCATGGTTGTCTCTTACCAACAGAAGAATCGTGTGCTTGTTTGTTATCTTATTATAATTATAAAATCTCTTAGTTTAGTTTAGATCTAGCAAAATCCAATACCACCCAAATCTGCATATGATGTGTATGCAGATTTGGGTGGTATTGGATTTTGCTCATTTTGTCAATTTCATGATTTGACTTTTAAGTCGTCGGATGATGTTCATGCTAACTTAAGTATATGGTACCAGGTTTTTTTTATGTATATTTCCTATATATGTTTGATAATTATTAATTAAATAACTGTTTGAGGTTATTTTCCACCCCTATTTCACCTCTTTGTTGGTTGAATTTTCGAAAATCCTTCCTCAGCGTATGCCTACTTCATCAGAGGAATATGTTTGCGAAAATTTAAGTTTCAAGTCCTACGGGCTTGGACTATGCGTTACTGCATTTGACTTGTGTATCAACGTGTAGGCCACTTACTTTACCCCTTAGTTTATATAAATAAACGAGCTTATAAAAAAATAATTCCGTCATGTTGTATATATTACATGTGTAAATGGTGTTCAGTGTAACAGCCAATACTGAAAGCACTCGACCAAAATAAATTATATTACACGAGGATCATCTCAAAGTTGGACAAACTCCGCGCGTGTGTATCATATTAGTTTATACCCCGTTTAATGTTCACCTACAGACGCTATTCCCTGATGGTAGTTTGAAAGCTCAATATTTCTATGATTAAAAAGCGTAATGTTTAACCAATTTTGAAAAAGGAGGTATTCGATTCGAGTGTATGGTTTTCTTTTGCTTTTTTGTGTTATGCGATATTGGTCACCACCAGATAAGCGAACTTAACTAGTTATAACCGATTTCAAAAAAGAGAAGGTTCTTAAGTTAGACGCTCACGCAATTCAATATGGATTTTTATGATAATTGTTTTGTAATACAGGTAATAATTCAGAGCTGGTTCCATGTAAATTTAATCAAAAGTTGTCCCAATATAACTTTCATATATGTACTTATTCCTGTCGCAATAATGATATCATCGTGTTCCGGTTTGGAGACTAAACTTGCACATCAGGTCTAACACCCTGACCACAGGATAGCGACGCACCGACAAATCTATGAAGTGCAGCAGTGTGATTTTTATGTAAATAAAAATGACATTGACCACAGTTTAAAAAAGGTTTGCTGCACTATCTCGATTGGCTTAACTTATACGCCTCGTTGGCAGAGGGCATAGTGGACACGTGTAATGACGTCAATCGACGAGGCTCGGATTCGATACCGGAGAGGTAAAAGTTATGTAATAAACAATGATCATAGAATATAAATAGATTATATGTTGCTTTGTTTCCGTTTCTTTGGATGACATTGTGTATTTGTTATTGTTATGATTTTTAGCTTAATATGAAATAGACTTACTAATTAAAAAAAAATTAGAATCTATCTACTAACTTCCGGGTGATTTGGTTGGAAAACTTCAAATATCATATTTTTATGTTCTAGAAATGGAAGATGTTTATTCTATTCATTAATATTAACAATAAAGGTCCTTCTCTTTAATAATAATAATATGACTTAAATCGAAATATCGATAATATAAAGTTTAATGTTAGCGAATTTTTGAAAGTCGATTCAGAAAACTTGGAATGCGACTGGTGTTTCTCATCAATTTAAAAATCTAGTTTGGAAGATAAGACCAGTCCGGAAGTGACGTGGAGGTAATCGAATGGATCCTGATTCAACGATAAATATTCTCTGTGATATCGCTGTTTCCGGTTTCCTATTTTCGATTTTACGGTTTGAAAAATTTATTTCGAATTTTTTGGCAGTTTTGAATTTCCACAAATTGAGCATTTCTCACATTCGAGGTGTTTTCTGCACATTTTTAAATATTATTAGTCATGTTATTGACGGTATTTTTTGTTTCTTACCTGTGAACTTTCGACTGGATGAACCGATTTTAATAAGTTATTTTTTTAAAGCTGGTGCTTCCCGCTATTTTAACTTGCTTTAGTTCTGACACATCATAAAGAAGTTAAAGTCGGTTTTGTTGCAGTTTTACTTCGTATCAATTATATTTTATAACAAGACACATATCAGGTTATTATTGTTTACTGACTCTGTGAACATAATGTACTTTCCATGGTCCATTCGTCAGACGTTCCTGACATTGATTGAAAACGGTTTGTATGAAGATAAAGTGTGAATGTTTACTTAACAATAAATAAATGTCATCACGCCTATAACCCCGAAAGTGTAGGCAGAGGTTATGCACCAACGATAAGCCGACGATATTTACTACCATTAGTTACAGAGGCTTTATAGATTAATGTTGTACTGAGTAGGTTTATTGGTAACCTGATTGTAAGGGATTGTCGCCTATAGGCACCGTATTGTTCGCTGCAATATATTATTTATGGCGGCGGAAATAACTATGGTAGTATTCAGGGCTTTCTAGGTTGCAGAGGTCAGATGGCAGTTAGTTTTATAAAAACTGACGCCCTTATCATCAAATCTCTTAGATCACTTATCTGATCCGGTATCATTAGATATAGCAACAGGAATAGTCTATACCATATCATATTTTAAATGAGAGAGAGAAATTACTATTGAAATAGCCGACCAGTTTTTTACAGCATCATCAGAGCTAAAACTTAGGTGCATTTGTTTTTCATTTAAAATATGAATATGTGGAACTTTCACCAAGAGTCAACTATGATGATACTATATACATTTCTAAAATAAAATCAGCCTAAGCCATTCCTTATTACATTAGCGGTCTGCCAGTGAAAGTCCCGTCAAAACCGGTCCAGCCGTTTCAGAGATTAGCGGGTAAAAACAGATAGACAGACGGACCAAAATTCCTTGTAAACATAGATTTACATTTAGTAAAAAGCGGGTAATGTTACATACAGACAATCAAATTGTATTTATTTGTATAGATGGAAGAAGGGCGTATAGGCCAAGTTTTAGTAAAGCACTTTTCACCTTGTTCAACTAAACTGCATTTCACAATAATGCTTCAAATACAATGTACGAGTACATATTAATAGTCTCCGTGGGATTGCGACTACAGACTAACCCTCAACAATGAGGACAGTGACTTCGTATTACGTACATAATACGGAATTATTCACTAATTTTATTTGACCCTTTCGTCATGGTTAAGGGTCATTCATGAATGATTATGGTTGATTACAATTAAGTAGACGGGGACACCTCAAGTATCAAGCTTAAAAGTCTTTTTTTTTTATCTTTATAATTATTGAATTCAAACACGCATAATTCCACTCGCGATTGACAAGTAGAAACTGTGAAAGCCAAAATTGATCCAGTTTTTCTCAGAGTTTAATATCTAGTCTTGTATAAAATGGAGTTCTATAGAGTACCGATGGTGAATAGTATCAATGATTGGTTCAGCAGTTTACAATGTTTTGGTAAAGGATGACTATTATTTGAATTGTTCTGGTCTTAAAAGTGTCTCAGTAACAGAAGCTCAAGAATTAAAAAACTATATGTATTTAGTTATCGGTAAAGTTAGCTAAATTATATTTATCGTAAAACGCAATGCATCTTGTGCATTACTCTTATCAATCAAATTCCTTGGCCACGATACAAGCGTGATTGAAAACAAAGTAACGATCGTGTTCAACGCATTACTTCCTTTTGAACATCTGGTTCATGTTTAGGCCACGAAACGAGACGTAGCCAAGTTGTCATCGGCGAATGTTGAAATGAGCGTTTTGAAAATTATCACAGACATTCTTGAAGGGAAGACCCATATATATATTTAAATTTTCTGGTTTCAAAAATAATTTCACAGTTTTAGCTAATAATTTAATTCTTGGGAAACGTATTATGTAGAATAGATTTATTTAATATCACGTGGAATTTCCAAATACTCCAATGCAATTTATATATTAAGATTGGAAATAAAAAGGCAACTTGCGGGCCCGTTAGTGGTTACCAGCGGTCGATTCCGCGGCACGCCACACACTTCGTTTGTAACATTTCACGGTTACTCGGCACAAGGTTATGCTGACACAGTTTCCCACCCCCACCAAATGTCTATTCAATTAATGGAAAACATGTTAGATATATTTGTAGTGTGTGTGTACTGTTGTTGAATTTTCCTATTGGTCGAAAAAGTTTTGGAATAAAATTGTAACATATTCAAAAACAAAAAAAATCGAGTTCAAGTAACGCATCATTTATTTTTAAAGTTAAAACGAGTTCTGACTTTAATATATTTTACTTTTTTTTATTTTTTATTAACCCACGTCAGAGGTGCATATCTAAATGCATATCAAATATCTAAACACGTGTACTAAAACAATAATTTATTACGAAAAATATAAAAACGTGTGTTCTTTTAAAAACGACACCAACGTTATCGATACATATTTTTTTAGAGCTTGAAAATTTTCGACTTGTGTTAATATTAAAGGTTTAAAATTCAGATTGCGGTTAAATTAAAATATAAATATATTAGAAAATTTTTGCGAAATACGTAGAAAGCCTAAAATTTAAATATATTTGACTAGAACTAGTTTGAACTTTTTTTACCATTCTGTCATCGATTCTTTAATAAAATATTTGTTTGGACTTTGTTCTATTGCTTGTTTATTCACCAACTTAGCACTCCATCGCCTAAACTCGTGTATACTTATATACTACCGACTGAAATTAAAATGTCTGTACGTAATTTTAAATAATTACTTTTAGCTAAATGTACAACACAAAAACTCTGACCCCCTAAGTAAACTCAAAATTTCTCTAATTTTGGGTCAGATTTCTTTTGTCGAGAGATATCTTTTGTGTCTTAGAGCTCTTAACCCATAGAGAGTGTTATCGCTTATACTACCATCATATTTGACCACGTTAAGGAGAGTGACGTCATCAACCAAACAACGCTCCCGACCAATTAATTTTGACAATTTGAAATTCTACGATCTGATTGGTCGAGGACGTCCTTAGGTTGATGACGTCACCTTTTCTTAACGTGAATAGACTGTAATTAAAATGCAGGAGAATTTAACTAAAATATTCTATTTCCATAGGAGATAAAACGTAACTGAATTGGTCGCCAAACGAATCGAGTCCACGTTGAGCGTGCGGTGAATACGGATTCATTCAATCGATTTTATTCTACCATTTGATGGTAAACATTTTATCATCGTCAGTTTTACAATTTTGGATGTGTGCCTCGGTGGTCTCGTGGTTAGCGCTTCGTACTTTCATGCCGGTGGTCCAGAAAAAGTTAAAGGCAACATTTTGTTGTTTTGTATAACATATTTTTATATGATCTACAACAAAAATTTAATAAATAAATAAAATACGTTTAATGAATGAGAGTCTCTGTTGTCTAAGGGTAAGCGCTACCGACTTCCATTCTGGAAGTCCAGGTTCGTACCCTGGCATACCAATGAGTTGTTCTAACTTAAGTACATTTTTTGAGTGCTCTTATGAAGAAAAGTATCGTAGGGAACCCTGATTCGTGTATTCCAATTTAGGTCTGGGTCTGTTTTCCCTTCTGAGTTGCATTAATAAATGGCACCATCTCAAACCCTCTAAATCAGGTAGCCATTTCTGCTATTATCTGTCATAGAAAAAAAAGAAAGGGAATCTGATAGAGAAATAATGAATTTAAGAGAGCTCCAGCGACCAACACTAGTAGAAAATTCTAGGAATATAGATCGCTGGATTATTCAACCAGTGTACAATATAGCTTGTTAGACAACTACAACTGCTTGTCCGGATCACACCGCATTACTAATTTGTAAAACTAAAAAGACACATATCCAATTTATACCAATTTAGTTGATAACTAACTAAAAGTTGGCTAGAGCCTCGGTGGTCTATTAGTATTTACCGAGTCTACCATTGGGGATGGTTTATCTTCTAGGTCGCAGAGATCAGCCAGCAGTCGCTCTGTTTATAAACTGGTGCGAAAATTGTATAAATGTACAAAAAGTAGCACATGTCACTTTCCAGCCCTTACGTTTGCGACAAGCAAAAAAATAAACACACATTCACGATGTAGGTATGGATAATATTTTCACTGTATAACTTCAAAATTTACTCCTTCCATGTCTAAAATAGCGGAAGCAATAACTGGAAGCGGTCTTGACTCTGAGTTTGCTTATGTAAAGTAGATAATTAAAATCTCACAAATATATAACTTACCATATACAAAATCATATAATATAGATGCTCTCTTGGCTTGATTATTCTTTTTATAATCGATTAGTACAATCATTCAAATCTTACTTGTGCTTAGCGATGTGATCTATTTTGTATAATATACAATATACAATCATTCATATAACACCTGATGGTAGGTGAATGTGAACTATTGTATAATATATTATCTGTGATGTATTATTTTGTTAACGTGGAAATTTTAATTCCTTGAAAATACCATTTGTACATAAACCTCGCTAACCAAAAACAAATAAGGAAACTTTAGACTTTATATTTTTTTATTAGATTTATTTGGATATATTATATTAATGAATATCTATTTCTCGCGTTCATCGCATCACGCGTAAACAAATGGAAGGAATTGGTTATTTTTTGTTTTTTAATTTTTGTCAGGAGATGTTTTTTTATGGAAAAAAACTGGAAAACTTTCAAGGAAAGTAGGGAAATCACACTTTATTTTCCCCATTTCAAAAAATTCAATTATAATATGTCAATTTCAAGGGGTGAGAAGTTTGCCGGATCAGCTATTCTTTACTAATAAAATTCCAATTCAAATATATAAGGTTAGCTGCTTTTAGGTACAATAAGAAATGGAGTAACTTTAATTGAATACTAAGATAAGGTTCAAATCGACCGGTTACATAAACGGGGAGGGTTACACCCGCTGAAAGCTTACGTAAGGACGTCTGGAACTTTTATTGACAGTAATAAGGGCTATTTTCACTCGCGTATCATGTAAAGTATCCATATTATCGTAGCATGTTGTTATCTTACATACACTATTATGACAGTTTTTTTTTCATCGAAATAATGACATAGACCTCAAATTATGCCTACACGTATAGTTTGCATCTATTTAAGATCGATTTTTCAAAAATGCATAACAAAATTACTACGCTATGAAACATCGTCAATTTTATTAGAACATAAATGTAAATAATGTATTTAAAATATATTGTATTATAATTATTAAATTAAAAACGGATATAAAATTAGACATAGTTTCAAAAAAAAAAGGAAAATGGCAAGGCCAAAATCGAAGCATTCATACGGTTTTATCTATGATGATATACCTAATAATACTATGAAGTTGAAAAATCTTTACGTGGTCATTTTTATATTACTTGTGATAGTTTTATCGTGACTGAATTAATGTATTATCATTCTACACTTTTAATTTAATGAGAATAGTGATGTACCAAATGGTAATGTAAAATGTCCGCATACAAAATTCGTGGCATAACGAGTACGTACATTGTATTGCTTTCCAAACAGTCGCCGGACATCGGCCTGCGGGATTCCCGGCGAAATCCCGTTCAGTCAATATTTACCCACACTGGGGCGGCACTTACGTAGCACTTCCGCAAAAACAAACCATCAAACTCATCACTTATCAACAGACCATCGTGCACAAACTTTTTTCGTTTACATTAAAACGGGCCCTCACTACGCGTGTCTAACGTGTACTCACTGCAAAGGTCGACTCGCAACTGATGCAACGGTTGTCGCCCAAACTTATAATATCCCGAAGGCCTCTAAGGCTGTTCGAGTGCCAAAGGTCGTAGTTTTTTCATAAAGCGTAACGAAGGAGAAAGTTTTGTTTATTTTTAATCTGTTTTCTTGCCAGTTCTAGGAGTTTTCTTGGAAATTTATGACACTAGATTTGTGTTAGACGTTGTACATACTAAATTAACTGTTATTTTTTACGACATCCATGTTTTCAAATTCCGTGATTGTATGTTTATGAATTAACTGTATTCGCGACTTCGTTCAAGATTTTTGCGACAGTTTGTTCGTAAAACCGTTTCGGTATAAATTTCGCATTCACGAATTATAGCCAAGTTTGGATTTTAAATTTATCCCGAATTTCTAAGGAAAACTCTTACATAAACGGGATAAAAAGTAGCCTATAACCTACCTCGGAATATATATTACCCCCTAGTGAAGTTTCAACATAAGACAGTAGACTTATGTTAAAACCTTAGTTGACTGCTTAGGTATAGTGAGAATTGTTATTACTATAATCTCTGAACTACAATTGCTAAATTTTCTAAATTTACTAAAAAAAATACGGCATAGTAATTATTTTTGAAGTTATTTTCAATAGAATAGATGAGAAGGTTTTGGTCTTTGATTAGAATTTTTTATAGGGTAATAAATTCACTTTTTCTTCGCCCTATCAACACTAGGGTTATTTCAGTGTAAAGGTCGTAGATTTTTCTTTAAGCGTAACAAAGAACATAACTTAATTTATTTTTAGCTTTTTCTCTAACCTTGGTATTCCGTTTAGAATTTAGATGCATAGTTAACGTTTTAGAAATCTATTTATAAAATGTTTACAAAATTAATTATCTTCTTTATTTCATAATTGCTTAGTTGAAATTATTCGATTTATAGTTCTTCACCAAAATAAAACAATAGAATTTGACTTGAAAGTAATGTGTAGACTCGATTTTATTTGAAAATTAAGGGAAAGATAAATTTAGGGTGTAGGGTGGGGAAAAATTTAACTCTTAAAGATCGTGTTATTTAAAGGTGGTCAATTTTTTTAATACTACTATCAGGATAAATTTAACCTATGAAAAGTCAGCCTGTACTTTTTTTATATTTCTGTGTTTTTGTATTCCCTTAGCTGTGTCATATTGTTGGAATATTTAATATTTATTTCTTTTTTTGAAACTAAACGAAAGCTATGAAAACATTTATTGTTACTGCGTGGGTGCTCTATATTATTTGTACAAAGTAATTGAATTTGTTACCAAGGGAAATACGATTTACATTGGATAAATAAATATGATGCTATTTTGAATGAGAATAGCCTCGGGTCTTGTGTCATATAAGTTTTATAATAAATTGTTTACTTATTAAAAGATTTTGTATTATTACTCAAATAAACGTCTTTATCTCTACTAATAGTATTGCAAACTAGCTGTGCCCGCAACTTCGTCCGCGTTTGAATTTCACTAAATAAAAATAGCTTATAGTAGCAGATAGCAGATATAATAATATCTGCTATCTGCTACTGAAAGTTTCATCAAAATCAGTCCAGCCGTTTCAGACATTAGCTGGATCAATCAGACAGATAGATAAAATTGGTAAAAAACAAGATATGTGTCTGCAAGGTACATGTACCAAAATACAAGTACCTTACGCCTATTATCCCCGAAGGTGTAGGCAGAGGTTTGCTAGTATATCCGAGACTCGTAAATCCAGTGGAAATACTAAAACACCCACGATTAGCCAAGGTACCTACTAAAATAATTTTCAGTATATGTACGTTATATACATGCATTTAGTAAAAAAACGGTTGTTTTAATTTTACACTCCAATTTTATTTAATTGTATGGACAAAGTAACTCTGTCTGTATACTTGACCAATAAATCGATTTGAATTAAATATAGTACAGAGAATTGACACTGAAAGGAATTTAAAATGCGAATTAGGAGTTGAAATAGGGACGAAAGTTTGTGTTTATGTTCGCCATTGTAAAGACATTTTTTTGATCATGAATATCGTCACACCCGCAACCTATTATATACATATATGACACTGACTACGCTGAACCACAGAGGCTATGAAAGGATTAGTTAAGTATACGTATAGACATCTGAATAATAAGTATTCATTCAATGTTTAGTATATGTCTACGATACGTTTAATAAAAATTGGTTCAGTCCTTTAACCTGTTAAAACATACAGAAATAAATACTTTAGCATTTATACAAAAAAATAAAAGTCGAGTATCTGTATGTAATATTAAAATAACCGCTTTTTACTAAGTGCATATGTATATTTACCAAAACTAATTTTTTTAGAATTTTGACTGTCCGTCTACCGGTTTGTACCCGCTAATCTCTAAAACGTCTGGACCGATTTTGACGGGTCTTTCATAGGTAAACAGCTAATGTAATAAGGAACGGCTTAGGCTACTTTTATTTTAGAAATGTATAAAATAAATTAATTAAATAAAAACGAGAACGAAGTCGCGGGCAGAGCTAGTTAGGAATAAATCTTTACCCTAATTATACACTGAATAACGTAATATGTCTTTACTTAGTTATTAAGAGGTAGAAATAGGTATGCTAAGTCAGACTGTCAGACTTTGCAAATAATCTTAGTTCTAAAGGGGCGCATAATTCGTATTTCATAACATGTATTTCACACCAATTAGAGTTGGTATTGTTTGCACTTTGAAGTTAGTGCAATTATAATCTCCAAAACCCGAGCAATTTAACGTCAAAGTAGATCAGGTGTTATTATAGAATGCTCTAAGGCTTACTATCTATAAGCTATATCTTACTAGCTAGCTATATATATCATATACTAGCTAAGAGATAAGAAAGTTAGGGTCAAAGATGAAGACACTTTAATCCATATGGGTTTCGCTTGAATATACTTAATATACCTACTAGTAATGTCAAAACGGTAAGTAGTTAAAATTGTTCTAAATGACTACTAAATAAAACCGACTTCAAGTATATAGTATAGGATCCCGCTATACAAGGACCTTCACCGAGCTGGTTAATGGATGAAAGATATTTTGTATCAAATAAAATATGTCAATAAATATATTGCGAATGGGTTGTCTAAAAAATTAAAGTCCAGGATATGATTAATTAAACAATTTTTTTTTTTATTTTACACTGACTTGGTTAATGAACAAATTCCATTCCAACCGAAAAGATAATACCTATTATAATATATAAATGTAAGGTCGACTATATATTTATTTCCCGACGAAACTCTGGGTTTTTGTAGACAACCCTATACTATCGTGTTTATAATAAAATTATCTTTATTTTTATTCTAGTTTCGTTCAATAATTTCGTTTATCGATGATTATTATTTATACTTAACGGTAGGGGGAGCGCCTAAACTAAAAAAAATACAGATACTTGAATTTGCGCGAGCGATTCAGAAATTGATAGTTTACATGGTTAATGGGTCCCCATTGACTGGGAAATCACTACATATTATAAAACAAAGTCACTTTTTTGTCTGTCCCTATGTTTGCTTAAATCTTTAAAACTACGCAACGGATTTTGATGCAATTTTTAATAGATAGAGTGATTTAAGGGAAGGTTTTTATGTATATAACATGTATAGTATATCCGTGCGAAGCCGGGGCAGGTCGCTAGTATATAATATAATAAACATATAGATGACTTGTTTTTTTCAAATTCAGAAATCAGCTACCTATGTTATTCTTATGATAATAACAAAGATGTTAGTGGTGGGTAGAACATTGTGTAACTTTACCAGTAATGTCAAACCTTTTGCCTAAGTTCCACTTACCTTCCTATTCGGAAAACGACACAGCACGGTGCTTGTGATAGGATCAGTTCGCCGGAAATACCAATCCGGGTGAGTCATTGCACTGACTGTAATAATAATTATACAATCTACCAATCTGAAAGATTATTTCAACACGGCGATAGGGTTATCTCAACCCCACGCCATATTGTAAAATTTGCCAACCACAAGATTCTTCCTTTAATAAGCGATGGGGTTTATTCTTTTCCACGATAATAGCTAGTACAAAAAATGTGATATTATTTTGTTAAACTGACACAGCAATAGTGTCTGTGGACAATCGTAGTCGGTGTCGTACTTAGACGCACGATGTCATGGGATCGATTCCCGGTTAGGGCATAGGTCTGTTGTTCTATGAGAGTAGGTAAACATCGATTACCCGGACCCGGATTCGTGTATCCTTATTCGATCTAATCTAGGTTTGTGTCTAGTTTTGCTTATGGGTTGCAGAGGTCAGATGGCAGTCGCTGTGTAAAAAATAAAAACTAGAGCACTTGTCAAATCCCCTAGATTAGGTAGCCGACCCCGAAATTATCTGATATAGATACAGGGAAAGACTAAGGAAAGAATAGGATGATTATTTTAAACAAAATTCTATCAGTTTATTACCAGTTCACATTATATTTTGTTTAAATACACTAACATAGTAAGATATTATTGTGTAGACAGAAAAGAAACGATGAAGATTGGTAGAAATTCTAATTAATTTATTTGTCAAAATTTATTAACATTAAAAATTAATTAATTGACACATTGAAAATTAAATAAAATCACAAAAGTATTAATTTCATTAATTTATGTAAATTTTAATTTTTCAAAATGGGAAAACCAAAAAAATACAACATACTCATTAAGTTCATTATATACGAATAACATAAAACAATATTAATTGAATTCTATTCGTCAATCAAAAATCATTATTTATATATAATTAAATTTACATTCAGACATAGCTATTTGTTTGGATAAGTAATCATTTTAAACCAAGGGCGACGAGTCACAGACATACAACATTATAATATATTATGTATTGTAGACTAGCTGCAACCGTGACTTAGTCAACGACGTTTTGGACGGCCAACAGTTTTTCTGTGACTCAGTCGAGCAGCATTATATCAGATCACATGTTAGTTTAATACGATTACATGTGATCTAAGACTTTTCTTATTTTATAACGGTAGCTGATCACATGTTAGTTTCATACGATCACATGTGATCCGAGACTTTTCTTATCTTATAACAGTTATACTTATATTTATAGAGCTTCCCTGATAAAATCAAATAGCCAGTTTAAAATGACCTAAACGTTCGAAGATCCCCCGAACGTTCCGGGTTTCAATTTATGATAGTAGTTCAACCATTTACAGTCAGAGTTATCAGGGCTAACTTATTAACTACAACCTTTACGACCCGGAAAAAATCACGACATAGTCTGTAAACTATGTTCTATTAAACAAAAAAAACAATAAATGAAATCGGACTACGCGTTTCTAAACGATATCCAAACTTAGATCCCCTCTCTCATGGAACCTAGGGGGGTTAAAAAAAGAAAACGGGTTAAAAGAAGTCTGTAGCTTATCTCGGGACATAGGCTATCTGCTTACCACATTTCACTACAATATGTTCAGTAGTTTTAGCGTGAATCGCGGCCCG
>DVZL01000118.1:0-29347 GCA_018236625.1 Lasaia peninsularis
ATTTATAAAGCATGTGTTAAATAAAATCCTTCAAGCGATATTTGAAAATACTCGAGGGTAACCTGGTTTAGAATTTAAGGCGCTTGGAATTATTTTGATCAATAAAATACCGAATTATATGAAATCACGTCACACAACCAAAATTATATTTGTTGCCAATTGGGGTTTTTTGGAAATTAATGTAAATAAACATATTTCTGCTTATTGTATGTAAAGCGTTATTTGGAATTCTTAAGGGTAAGACAATTTTTGAGACTTTTTTTATTGCACAGCAGGCAAACAGGCGTGAGGCCGCCCATAGGCATCCGCAACACCGGGAGTGATGCATGTGCATTTCCGGCCTTAAAAAAAAAGTACGCTCGTTTCTTGTAGGTTCCGAAGTCGTATCCATTTGGCAAAATCCCAGCCGGCAATTGGTACCACAGTGAATTTTTGAGATATCAACTAGGTATCGATTTAAAATAAATTACTCAATTCGAAGTATTTTTTAATAATTATGAACAAAATATAAAAGAACTTAATTTAATAAAATCTCCCAACATAAAATTATTCATCATGAAGTATTACTTATTAATAAGTAGTATGTATTTCTGTTAAAATTATTACATTCGATAAACCTAACGTAATATTTTTTTTATAATCACAATATCGCACCAAAACATAGTCATTCACAGCATATAAAGATTCCATTGGTTCTCCATTCCATTGTTTTTGATATTTCTCCACGTGTTTTTGGGTCATATTGTTACTATTTTGGTCATTTTATTTAGAGTTCATAGTATCTAAATCTGCTTCAAAATCTTTCTGTATTTGCAAGGGATATACAATTTCTTGGTGTGAAACCTTGGAGTCATGAATTTGTGAAAACCCTGGTTCCGAAAAATCTTTATTCTATTCTTCAATATGTACCTAAAACTGACTTACCCTTAAGTGAATTTTATTTCACTCTTGGGGCTACTTGAAACTATTACTTTACGTCACAGTAATTGATAGAAGATCGTAGAAGGGGCTATTTGAAAAATTATTTCAAATAACCCCAAAGTCCATCTCAAAAAGCCCCAATCACAAAACATAGCAATAGTTTATAGCTCGTTAGGTATAGAAAGCAGCATCTAACAGCACTGAAATCTGCAGTAAACACATATATACATAGTTTGATTTACGTAATACATACCTTTTTAGATTTTCTGTACCAGATGAAAGTTATACACCCACGAAAAAAATCGAAAATTTGGAATTTACGGAAAAATTAACTGCTCAACGTGAAATGCTGAAAGAAACTCCAAAATTATAAATTGACGTTGACAATAGTTATGGTTTTGCCAGGCGGCAAGAAAAACATTTTTACCATTGACGGATAAAAAATACATGTGATCAAATCTTTTATTTTAGAAATTCCAAATAACCTCACTATATCCAAGTATAACACGTAAAATGGGGTTACCATTTTATGGCTATTCCTGCTGCCAAAACGTTAGTGCTAACCTCTATCCTTTTCTAATATAGAGCGTACGGTAACTGGTAACAGTTGGCTAATGTTTACACTGCGCAGTTTTCTGTTTTATAGGTGTATTTATAACCAAAAAAATACTTTGTAAATAAATATCTCTTGACAAATGACACAGATTGATCTAACCCCAAAGCAAGCAAATTATATTAGAACAATAATTGTTTTAAATTAATATATTATCTAGAAAGATACACGTAATTTTACTAGTTTACTTGGCATTTATTTTACTAAGTAGCAGGGTTCTGTATATGGTTCTGTAAACATTTAACATGATAATGTTTTCGGTTGGGTTTAATTTTTTTTTCAAATCGAATTTCTGATAATTATTTTAGATATACTTTTCATTAACATATTTTTATTTTTAATGAAGTCAGTATACTTACATGACTTATCATTGACATAAATAATAAATAAATATAATATTACTGGACAAATGACACAAATTGATCTAACTCCAAAGTAAGCAAATTAAATGCTTGTGTTAGGGGTGTTAGACAACCATACTAATATATAAAACTACTTAAATAGATACCATAATAAATTTATTAACATCTAGACGCAGAAATAGAGACATTTATTTGTAGCATCATTATATGAAAACAATTTGTTATTCATATGTAAGGTGTTTGTATTTTTATCTTAATACAGGTTTATTATCTCTATAACATCTATAACGAATTCATATCTATTATACAAATACAAGAGAGAGGTCAAATATTACCATTTTATTACATTTATATTAAATATTCATTCAGAATTTACGACGCGTAATGGCCGCATTATGGCAACAATTTTCAAATCCTCTGCATCCCATTACAGGCCTACTTACATAAATATTTGCTATACATATGTAATAATAATAATATTTATCATTGTTTCTGAAACACAATAGATCGTATCATTTGAATAATTTTATCTGATACAACTCTGTATAGTATTGTGCTCCGGTACATTCGAACGAGAAAGTGTTTTGTTTTATTTATTACAAGTTGTTTCTTGCATGTTCTCTTGTAAAATCCCTATTTTCATTCACTTGTACTCGGCGCTACCTTAAAACATGCTGGTTATAAATTAGAGAAAATATTACATCCTCTATGTAATATTTATTTAACACTTTATCCTACACAGGTAACACAAGCACAAAACAGTACGCTTGGCGAGCTTATCTCTGACAGCCAATCGATTTAGGTTTTAACTAGAGATGGTTTGTTAAACTAAATATGCCGTAGTTGGTCACAAAAAGGGGAAAAATTATATTTTGTTAATAATTATTAAAAATAATTAGTTATGATTTTTTAAAATATAATGAACTCTATTTATTGCCTATTTTATTTGGGTCTAAACATTGAAGATTTATATTTAGCGTTGCCAATATATTTTTCAAAACTCAAATTGCATAATTATCCTTGTCGATTGTATATACCTAAGGGTAAAAAAAATCTGCGGACGAGACCACGAGAACTTGCTGTTGATATTGTTAAAAAATATTTTAATTTTAAAAATACAATAACAATAAATTTATAGCAGAAATATACTCAAATAAATAAAATTCGATTCAACACATCGTCAAAATATTTACCTTATTCAATCTTATAAATCTTTTTCCATTTGAAGCGCCAAAACATTTTACTCAGCGATTGTACTCGCACAGACATCGTAAGTTTCCGAGTGTTAACCCAAGCTATATTGAGCTTTAGACGTTAGAGGAACAGTAATACGGTTTAAAATCGGTGTTTCTTTTAACCCTTACCTACGCGTTATCATGTCTATAATACCCAACATCTTTGCTACATCAAGAATAGCCTAAGAGACAGTTACGTTTTTCTTAGTTTACAAAGTTTCGTTATTTTGTTGATACTCGCATCGTTATTTCATACCGATGTTACAAATCTAAAATTGTTATTTTAATTAAGAAAATAAATAAAAATATTGTTGTCGTTCAGTTAAACTGAGCATAATCAGGTATTTTGTTTTGTTTTGTAAAACTTTATCTATAACCTAATGGATTAATTATTAATTACTCGATTTTAGCGGGTTATGGGGCTCGTATATATTTCAGTATAATTTTTTTGCCCCTTGTGTTAATCCGGGAATCTGTGCAAATGAACCATCTGCCTCTGGTAGCTAGTAGCAGGCTATCATGGGCTAAAAACAAGCACCAGGCCAGTGATACACTCAAAGGATCTATGATTTCTATCGGCAATATGGGTATACGGTTGTCATTAACAGCTATTATGACAACCACTTGCGTGTTTGCTGTCCAATCCCATTATAAATATAATTTTAAGACCACTAATTACTAAGATGATTTTGTAAACATGCAATAGTACAAACAAGTCTTTTTCCAAATGGCTCAATTTCAATGAAGGTTTTTCTTTGTCATTATAATTCGTGAACCTTTTTAACTTTACATCAGGTGAATTAAGCATTTATAAATAAAAACCCGGCTACGTGCAAGTCAAACTCGCGTACGAAGGGTTCCGTAACATTAACTGTAAAAAAATCGCATTTGTCATATGAGAACACTTATGGGATATATACACATTTTTATAGTTATTTTATTCTACTTTGTTTTTGTTGTTACTCGTATAATGGTATCAGTAATTCGTTATCTGAAAAATGTCCACTGTTAAGCTATAACGGTTCATGAGATACAGTCTGGCGATAGACAGATGGACAACGGAGTCTTAGTAATAGGGACGTTTTATCCTATGGGTACGGAACCCTAAAAATGACTATTAGCTACAAAGAAAAATGTGACAGTCTCTTAGTCTAAGATATCCGCGCAATGGATTAGAAACGGTATAACGCCGTCGTTAAGATTTACATTGAATAATCGCGGCCTTGAGATGTTGTTGTATTTCATTGTGTCAAAATCTAGATACATGTACAATAAAATTGTAAAACGTGGGACTCATTGTTTGGATTGTGCTGCTCGTTTTGTTTCTACCTGTGCCTCGTCTAGCCTTTCGCCGGTCGCGGAGGGAATCGCGAACATTTCAAAATTGTAACTGAACTAAAAATATTTTTTCCAAGTAGTGCACTTAGAGGAAGTATGTAAGTAGTAAGTATAATGGTTTTATGGATGCTGATGACCGTGCGAGGTGAAGCACAAGGGAGTGCGAGAAGTGAATCTTGGTCTCTTAGCTAGGATAATGATGATGATGACGTTTGTGACGTCATGAACTATATGATATTATAAATACTTCAGTCTTCCTTAGAAGAGGATAAAATTAAGATTTCGCTCATAACAATTGCCTGATTGAATTAATTGCTGTATAGTGGCAAACTCGGGGTTACTATCCCGAGTTTGCCACTACACAGCCACAGCCCACAATAAATTCAAGAAATATATTAAAATACTCAATTTTTTTAATAAAAATAGGTGACTATTGTTTCTTTATTTAATTTATTTTCTTGATCGAATATCAAACCTGCACCAATGTTTCCGAAGTCCCCACGTGCCGTCGCGGATGTCGGTTTTATCATCGCGACAGTTAAATGAGTTTAATAGCTGTTATTTTAATAACCATAAGCCACATAATCAAAAACACGAATGAATAAACAGAATGCAAAATTTACGACTGAATCGTAAGGAAAACAACGATCACTAGACGCAACTGGCATGATAAAAAAATACGCTCACTAAATAAAAATTTTCATACGGCAAATTTTTATTATTACAACATTTTATTTATCATCTAAATCGGCGTTTACGATGGCGAACAATGCCGGGCTTCGAACCAAACAAAAGTGGGACGCAAATAAAGAAAACAATAAAATTAGAATATATAAACACAGAGAATACTTTAGCGTAGAGCGCTCGTCACATGTATATGACCCAGTGGTTTAGTCGCGTCGATGCAAGCTGCTATAATTGGTTATATAGCTATTCTCATTACGCAAATTTTAGTTTTACATGTTTTATCATCTAAATTGGCTTGCACGATTGTGAACAATTGAAAGTGATACAAATAAAGAATATAATAAAATTAAAAAATGACACAGACCTTACGTGGAGCTAGCGTGAAATTAGCACAAGACCTCGTAATTTAGACATTTTTTTAAATATCATCAAGATTCAAATTAGGTGCAAATATTCAAATTATTACTGCTTTTTTCACACACGAGTGTACATACATGCGCGCCTGGTGAAGTGGAAGCGCCTAAAAACGTTACTTATAATATTTTGGTCATTTTTATTGGCTGTTTTCGTTCACTGTTAACATTTTGACTCCTTATACTATCTATCCTATATCTGATAACATCTTGACTTTTGGAACCTATATTGATAACAAAGGCTAATCCTAAAATAGGTCGTATTCGAATTCACGAATCCAGGTTGTTTACGATATTTTTCTTTATCGTAAACTCAGATGAGTTTAAGTTATAAAAACACGTTTGTACATGGCAGGGTTCGAACCTAGACTACCGGATTTGAAGTCCGGAGCGCGAACCACCCGATCACTAAGGCGTTTATTGTTACACTAATAAATACTGATTAACTAATATTTGTACTCCATGCGAATATGTTAATATCAGAAGTATAGCTCTAAAGTAACGTATGCTCTCTGCGATAAACACATAAAAGCGGCACCCAGAACGTTCCTCGTGGCGGCGCATGCGTCCCGAACACCGCACATTACTTCAAATAAATTAAAAACAACGCGCGCCGTGAATACACTGACATGGATCTTTTGACGTGGCCTTAGAGCTAATCGCTATTTATACCGCACTAGCTCCCGCCCGCGGCCTTCTCTACCTTGTCTTACCTTCACTTTGACACCCATTAGGACACCCATGGGAATCATCATCATTAGGGGAATCGCCTGTATGGTAGTCGACGTCCGACTTTGGCGCACGAGATCTCGAGTTCGATTCCCGGGGATCGTTGATTAATTGTACCCTATGGGTACATTAGCGATACGATTTTAGGGTACCAAACAAGTGAACGGATAAAAGTTTAGAAGTTGTCATTTCTATAATAATATTTAATGAAAAAAGTTGTACCTCATTATGCATAATACTCTTTTGTACTCCTTTTAAAGAAAATTTTTAGAAAAAGAGCAGAAAGCCTGTTATAGTACTTGTGAACGTTTTAACAGTAAATTTGAATTTAGAATTTTTCGATTCCGATTTCAAAATAATATTGAATCTGTTTGGACTTCCTGTATTACCCTAAAACAAAGACAGCCATGTGCTGTCGCGCATCTGTTGCAGTTCAACCACACCAGACGTCACTGTAAGTGAGGTCAGTTTTTGAAGACTATTATAATAATCGGAATTCAACTTTGACGCACGAAGTTCGATTCCCAGGTTGTTCCTTGCAGCTTGTTCTTATGAAGTTTTTCAGTTCAGACCCATACCTAACCCGACCAATAGATGTCTCTTCCTTATTTAGATTGCATTAAAGATGGCTAGTAGTCCATCGATATTCTCAGATTACATAGTCACATATTCACTTCAAAGTAACTATGAGGAAGTAGTACAAGTAAAACACGAGTTTTTTTTATAGAAAGTAGTTTTGCAACGGAACCCTACGTGCGTTAGGCCATTTCACACTCTGCAGATTTTACCATTGAAATGGTAACCAATCCTTAACACAGCCGTTTCAATGTAGCTTTGCGCAGCAATCCATAAAAGTCGAATATGTAAAATGAACTTCTAATTAAGTACGGCCTAGTGTCATATAGCGCAGATTAAAGGTAAACATGTTAGGACGATGTATTAGTTCGCCATCCGATTACCCGATCGGATCGGTCGGGCTTATTTCCGTGTTACCGATCAGTCTCCACGGTGACTGTGATGCTTTTCATCGCGCTGAATTTATACTTCCATTCTAATAATCAGTGATTCTACCCTCGCAAACTCACGATCACATTTTTCCCGCTATGTATCTGGATATAAAATACCACTAGGGTCTTATAAGGTCAAGCAATATATTGCTTACACATGAGGCCTTACACCACGGTTATATAGCTGTTTGTGTTGGTTGTGGTTAGTCAGCTGGACCCAGACTTTTCAAAGATAATTCATAAAATTCTCAGGAATGTCTAAATAATAGTTATAATAGTGACAAGTACTCACAAGTACTCCCACTTGAATAAAATATTTTCTGTTCTATTATATGTTTACATTATAAGATAATACCAATAATACATTACGATTATCGTTTTATCTTGTAGTTTATTATTGTTTTACAACAAATGTTGTCATTTCTTAATTTTGAAAGCAGAGCGAGTGGTAGAAATAATAATAATAATTAATTATAACAAGTATCCCTGGACAGATCATATGCTTCTGTTATGGGTGTCACTTAATTATCCAAAAACATAAAAAACTTATATGATACTCTGACCCGAAAATACAACCACACAAATGTCTGCCCCTTTGGGAATCAAACTCACGCTTCGCGTTTAGTATGTCAACCAGCGAGGCGGTCACTTTATCAGTTTTTCGTTAGCACAGATCTAGATTGCTCATACATTAGAATATTACACTGTCTACCTGTCAAGCGCTGTAGCGTGATAATATATTCAATAATCAAAGTCTATAGTCGACTAACGCACTAGTTAATTTAAATTGATTAATGTGTTGTAATCAAATTTCACAAAGATACAATGTTGCGGCCGCCTCAGGTTATAATATCCTCAAACTCGTATCATTTACTTTTTATCTTTACATCCAATATGATAAACAAAAGTAGCTTCATCTGATTGTCTCTTTTTCAGATGTCTTGACCAAACCTTTAAATTGTTTAGCGATTGAGATTACAAAATTTAATTCAATATATTTCAGTTCCACCAATGTAATTCAAGTCAGTCTAACTTCCTAAAGCACCTTCAGGAAACCTACGGAAAATCCTTTCATTATATCTAAAATGATTAAGATTTCTCATGGTTTCTAAAACATACCATTATCTGCTTTTGTACTGCAAAATAATTTTCTGAGGTGGCCCGAACATCAGCAAAAAAATTAAGATTTTTTTTACTACAACAAACCTACATACTACTAACTACATGCAAAAAATATCAAAATATAGTTATTTTATATTGCATAATATTATATTAGATGGATTTCCCGACCCCAAATGATAGAAAAACGTCAAGAGAACGAGAATGATGAGAATGATTTCCTTATAGTAAGAATTACCTGTTTCCTACAAACATTAACCAACACCAAAAATGAACGAACCTTGTATAAACTCTTGAATAAATTCACTGGCTACAGTATACTCCGGGCCGTAACATCACAATGGTGGGCTAGTTAATGTCGGAAAGAAAAGTTAAAGCGGACCACCGTTTTAAACTTTCTCGCTTGGTGCCCACTAATTCGGGCAAGATGGAGTACTCTATCACATGATCATACTGATTGCACTAGGCGATTGGGTGATTACATCCCTACGCCATTCAATTAAAAAATATTTTAATTCACAAGGTGACCGATCTCAGGCAAAACATTTGATCGCTGACCCAGCACACAGACAAGACTTGGACACTGCTTCCCCGTATTGGTAAAATTGTTTCACCAGTGTGTATCTGTAAAAGTGCTCGCCTATGTTGTTAGACATTCTAGCCTCGGGTTGGCAATGCACAATTACTACGCACAGTAAGTGTGTATTTCTTTTTGAATAGCCATAGTCAATCCAATAGTGATGAGTAATGATACTACTAGTTCAATTAAAGGGTTTAAATTTTTTGGTCATTCAGTAGCATAGTCATGGTACGTCAGACTTGAATTGGACTGACATAACTATTTCATTAATCTAAAAATGCCAGAAGGGTCTGCCAAGTATACTTAAAATATCTTATCTATTAAAAATTGTTTAATGTCTCAATTTAGTATTAGACTTAAATTACATTGCCTAAAGTGGACACAAGTATTTAGAACTTATTGGGTGTTTGTAATCATTATCCTTGGTTATCGGTTGCGTAAACATGGAATAGGAGCTAGAGCAAGAGAGAGACAGGCACCTGGCACAGAGTAGACGTTTCTTTAATTATGACCTCTTACCTTGATTTCGGTATATACTGGGGATGCCCATTGAGCTATTTTTATATCTATAAAATATATGTTAAATCGCAAGAGGTTCCTAAGGTGAGAGAAACTAGAGGAATAGAAAAAGCCATAAAACAGTTTTCTGAAGATTTATTTTAAAATAATTTATTTTATTTACTTTGCCGTTTTAAATTCCTCCTAAGAGCCAGCTTGTTATGTGACATTTGCTAGCTGTACCTACCGCCGAAGTACAAAAAAGTCAAAACTCTACTCTCTCTGGTTGCCGAAGCCGAACTTTGTTTCGAAAGGCATGATGTCACACGACGCTCAAACCAATTAACATTATTAAAAAATAAAATACCACGTAGTCCTCGGTGGTCTAGAGGATCACGCTTCGAGCTTCTATTTATGATTTTTGTAATTTAAGTACATTTATAATTGCTCTTACGGTGAAGGAAAATATCTTGGGGAAACCTAGATTCGTGTAATCTTATTCAACCGAATCTAGGATTGCAAAGGTCGTATGGTAGTTGCTCTGTGTAAATACTAGTTTTCTTATCAAACTGACCCCGATAACATCTGATATCTAAACGCGATAAGACCAAAGAGTCTTCCGAAGACGAAAAAATGCAACTTTTTAAAAATTTTAAATCTATAAACAATATCAATCTAAGTGCGTTAAAATAGGTAAAAAAAATATTATATTACAAAAATAGTTTCCAATTTTTTCCCAATAAGTTGTTACCGAATATTTTCGTCAGTATGAAACAAATCAGATTCGACTTCTGTTTTTTTTCTGTAAACAGTATTTCGTATTAATTCAAAACCAAATGGTGCTCTGAATACACGTAACATGTGAATATATATTTAATATACATCACAAGATAATAAGTACTGTATTTGAAAAATGACAGCATTAACGATAAAAGCAATAGAACTACGTCATGTCATTGAGAAAACAATTGAGAGATATCGACAATTATATTCTTACCGAAAATAATATTAGTTGTAGAGTACTCTGCAGTAACCTATTCCTACCGCCATAATGACATCCGGTCCGAAGGATAGGGTACTTATACGGTCTAACCGCTCGACCATAGTTAGTGACACACCTACTACATCTATGGTGTCTTTAAGCCACGGTTGTCTTTAACCATCGGGAGACCTGTGTGCTTGTTCGCTGTCTTGTTTCACAAAAAACACCCATTTGTTAGTATGAAAGCTCTAAGCGTAAAGAGGGCAGGTAGACGCGAAAATCGGCTTTGACTTATACTAGAGGTAAAGTCTATTTTTTGTGGCATGTTCCAAACTACCGTACGCTACAAGTCGCACGACTCTACATAAATAATAATCATCTTAATTACAATTGTTATATTTAATATAATTACACCGTAGTTTATTACATTTTTTATCTGACATGCGGAATAAACTCAAGGTGAACAAAATAATAATTAGTTTAATAATTATATTTCATTGTTATCAACTATATATATACTTTTATGTAATCTAAACTTATGATAAATAAGTTTTTTAAATTTAATTTTATGAGACATAATAATTGTGATTTGTAGCTAAGTACAAATCGTAAGAGTTTCAGTACAATGTCAAAAAGATAATATTTAATATACACCCGTCTTGACTGATTATAATACTTGTTATAGATCAGGTGTTACTTTGTTACTATTTTTGATTTTTTTTTAATTTGAAAAGAGGACCCTCGGCAAATATGTTAAATGATTCGTTAATTATGGAGATGTTCCATGGTTCATTCTGTTAAGTATGAAAAAAAACGAGAGCGTGATAATATTAGTTAACACCCATTACACTAAGTTATAGCTTCAGCCACCATTTTCATGGCACATTCAATTGATCGATACCCTAACCATCAGGTAGATGCTAGCCATAAAAAGGAATAACCATTTACGTACGAGCATCGCCATTGCAATTACACTTTACATTACGATCCAACTTTTGTATTGATGCGATAATTTACAGAGAACGAAAAAATGCAATACTCTTATCACTTTTTTGATTCCAAAAAATAATATGTTTTTTTTCATTTGAAAACTTTAAGATTACGATTTAATTTTACTCTGTGTACACTTGAATAGAAAGAAAATTACGAACATCTATCAGAGTCAAATCTTTTTTCATAAACCAATAACTTTACTAACTTATTTTTTTTAATTTCTGTATCTCGTATGTGCATTTTTAAGCTTAGTGTCGCTAACCATAATGACACATCCAATTGCTCCTTTACCATCAGGTATACAGCCATAAAAAGAAATACCCATTTACGTACGAGGATCGCCATTATACGTACATTACATTGCCACGAAACTCATTTTATAAGAGAGATACGGTAATAAATGTTATCTACATGATATGACAATAAATTAGGGATATTTGCAAGTTTGGGGTCAGAATTCGAGCAAGTAAGTTCACGCTGAGCCCCAACGGGTCGATGCGAACAACGTTTAGGTTATATTTCCGAAGAAACGCGAAACCGACACGACCATCAGCTATAATAAATTTCTTGTCTTATAAAAATAAAACTTTTCTTTTTGCTCGTGCTGCGCGGGGCTGCGGTTGTAGAGTACTTGAATACAGTTAGAGTAGTCTATTCGGAAACTCACAAAACCTTCGTAGCTAGTTTTATTTGGCTTTTTAATACATTTATTTGTTTAATGTACAACTATAAATCTTAACTGTGGCTGTTAAACTCAACACATATTTTTTTAAATAATGTTATGATAATGTACAAGAAAAAGCAGAAATTAAAAATACACGTTAGTTATGGAGAGACATGAAGGATGATAGGGTGAATTCCCTAATACAGGTTTATGCGTGAAACCTAGTTACTTGCAATACATTTGCTCCGTCAGTTTTGCAGAAATAAATCAAATTGATTAACCCTAAGAAATATTAAATTTATTGCCATAAAATGGACAATTATGTGAAAATAAATGTTACTCGATAGTTTCCAAAGTGAACAAAATATTTGTCACAACATCCATAGGTGTTGAATATAATATAAGCACACCCTAAAAATATCAACATACATATACAATACACGTTATTATTAATTAAGCTTAATAATAACGTGTATTATATTGCAACAATACTTTGTAACATATTGTGTAAAATATATCGCAATATTTCCGATTCGAAATTATATTTCATATAATATGTCTTTAGACTAATTACACTTTTTTTTTCTTGTTAGTGATAAATATTTGAATCTACGATATTAATTTGCAGACATAAATATAAATTATATATCAAAATAAACTTAGTACCAAAAATATAAATACATATAAATATTCTTGTCGTACTCGAGCTATGTTCAGTGTTAAGGGTTTGTACGATGAGCAGGAAAATTATAAAATAAGTTATGTATTTTTCTGCTATTCCATTACTATTAGACTTTATATATTAACATTATTTTTTACATTTAAATTATTATTTACATTATCTGTAAGTGGTTTTATGGTGTTTTAATAAAAAGTGCGTGCACTGTATTGAATACACTGTGGCCGGGTGGAGGCGACTAGGGAGGGTAGGGCCTGGCAAAGTTGTGAATTGGCCGCGCACACAGGGCCGCGCCGCATTATCGTGATTCATGTCGTTTATAATTTTATATTATGTTAAAACGGGGAACCGGGGGCGGGGGATATTAAAAATACAAGAGGCCACCGAGCACTTTCTGCACCGTCTGCATGGAAACCAACTTTGTTTGTGCTCAAACTATTGATCCGCTCAAATTTGGTGCGACTTTTAAGCGTTGTGTTCTTCCTCATGTTATGCATTGCTCGCCGCGACGTTACGCGGGCTTGTGTAATATACATAGCTCATAGGCATAGTGTATTGTATAACTCGCTGATACATTTTTTGTTAGTTTTTACGCGTTAAACTCTGTAAATGTCTGAAGAATTTATAAATTTTATATTCATATTTCTTGGTGGATTACAGTTATTGTAACATATTGACCTACAGAGGTAGTGAGAGTCTAAATATAATCACTTGGAAACCTTTTATAGTCATAAATGAAATAAACTTAACGATACAATTTTAATCGAAATAAATATATTCGAAAAATACTCTACACAAAGCTGAAGTACGTTTTAACATGCTTCCCTTCGAAAGAGATGTCGAATTTCAATTTTACTTTGAATTAATTAAATTAATTTTAATTAATTCAAATAGTTATATTTAAATAATTATTCAAATAATTATATTTAATTTAAATAATTGTATTTGAATTAATTGAATTAATTTGTTCATAGTTATAATTGTAATAAAATTCACAGGGAAAATTGATTGAAATATCAAATACTTGTCTAAAAAAGAAAACTAAGTATTAAACAGGCTAGTTTAGGTAACTATCAAGAAAGCCTTCTAGACGTTAAGACTACTTACTACTCATGTACTTAAGCTTACCTGCTCATTATCCACTTAAACTGGAACACAAAAACTAAAAATTACAATAGAAATGCTGATCATTGCTAAATATGTGATAAAGTTATGTACATAATAATATTATTCCGGCTACATATTTAGTTCCACATTGACATTAACATACAACACTAACATTGTTTTACATGTCTTAATAGTCTCTCAAGATCCTGACAGCCAAGAAGTAGGTTTTTTCTTTACAACTTTTACAAACTGAAAACAGTGAGATGTAGGATTTCAATGTTTATATGGAATATTGAGTGATAAAGTAATATCTTACTTTATCTTCGAAGTGAAGTGGTTATTGACAATATAACATGCTACCTATTGCGCGCGACTTCGGCTGCAAATGCAAGTTATTTTGTTCTCCAGCGAGAACCGTCGACAGTTGTATTATATTCTTTCCAATCTTTTAAGTTTTGTTAACCCAATAATAGTCATGAAATTTTATAGAAATCGGTGAAGTAGTTATGAACAAAATATATAAAACACTCATTTTATATCATGTAATTCGACGTATTTCTAAAACGGGTAAATCTAAATACAATAAGCATATAAAGTATATAAAATATGTTTAAAATTAGATTTTAGCTCCGGTTTTTGCACGAGGCATTTTAAATCGCAGACAAAATCTTATTTTATTTATAATAATATTCTTTGATAATTACATTTTACACCATAAAATTTTAAGATCTCAAAAATATTATAAGTGTAGCTAATTATAGTCGTATACTAGTTTATATTTTAACTTTTTTCCTTCAAAAGTAATTAATCAACGTCTTAAAAATGTACTTCGCTGGCTAAAAACCGTAACAATTATAAGAAAAACAATAAATAACAGCCGATGATAAAACGAGCTGTCAGTTTTAATTTTTAAGATGTTTTATATAGTTGTCTCTGTCTAGCCTCCGTACAATTACGGACTACAAGTGCAATAAAAATTCATTTAAAAATATTATGCGAGTAAATGAATGTTTATGAGCGCTACTTACCAAATCGGGTTGGTGTGATATTTTTATGTCTATACATATCGTAAAGTAGCTCCGTATACTTTGACGACATTCTAGAAAATATGATTGGAATAGGTCCCCTAAATTACTAATATCTGTAATTATCACATGATGATTTGTCGGTTATTATTTTTGTTCACGCTTCACCGAAAACAATTTAACCAGTAATGTTTGGGTTTTCTAAAATAAAATAAGAGGTAAGGTCTATATTTGTCCTAAAGTGCACTTAATTTGCACGAGAGTGAAACCACTAGTGCCTGTGATGATGCAGATAATTTATATAATTACAAAAACATATTAAGACGTGTGTTTTAATGGAATCTGATCAGAAGCCGAAAACTATGCAAATCAGGGAAGTGGAAGTAGGGAAGTGTATCCTGGACTTAACGTTTAAATATGAGGAAAAATAATTTCGTCAAACTCTTATCACCGAAAGGTTACGCGCTTACATGATGATGGATTTACGAAAGCCACCGATATTTGGTCCCATGATGTGACAAATGTCGAGGCAATTAATGTAGACAAAATTTAAAATAACGACAGGATAATGATATTATACCTAACATAGAGCTAAGTTATAGTTCTGCTATCTCATATATCATTATTTCGACTTTGTCTACTGGAAACAAAGCGTTTCTTATCTTTTCATAAGTTTTTTTTTAAACAACGACCAACGACAAATGACGGTGGATAAATATTTTACAGGCACTTTACGATTCTTACAAAAATCTTTCGGTCGTAAATAAAATGACTCAATTACATTAGAAGTTTAATTTTAAATTGTAGATTGATTGACCCTTATAGATATTTATAGAAGATAGTCGGTTTTGCAATGTTATATATTTATAAGTAGGTACACTGTAAAGTGTTTGCAGATGACCCGTTTCACACTCAAACACTTAAACTTATTAAAACTTATATCAAAGTTTTGATTGCACTCGCTGTGGACTATACTCATAAACGCTTTTTTAATCACAGACCCTAGGATATGCAGATACGCTATCATTCTGATGTTTATGACAGGCAGATCTAAGGAAGTGTTAGTAACTGGTTCTTTTTCCCTTTTGAGGTGTAGAAGCCTTAAACCACTAGTGTGTTTTAAGCTTAATAGATCGCAACAGTGGTGCCAACTGATCTTACCATATTTGCGCTGACGGCTAATTAAAACTGAATGCTCAAATAATATCAGCCAACCGTATTTATGGAAGTCAGTTTTTAATACACTTTATAATGGAGTCGCATTGGAGGATAGTGCAGGTGGTATTTAGTTTACCTCATCTACTATAAATAAGATTAAGAAAACTTCCTTTAATATAAGTATACTTCCTCTATTAAATTTAATATACAAAGTATAATCAAACAAATTAATTGGTTGAATTAATTTGTTTGATTAATTTTATTTTGTGTTAAAAAATAGCGGTTAGTTTAGCCGAAGTAGTAAGTTAAATAACCGGTAAAATTTTATTTTCCGACATAGGAATAGTAGAATAAATTATTATTTAAAAATAAGTAGTAGAAATAATTAACAGTAGAATAATATATATTGATACACGAGCTTGTGACTTATCAAATAGTTCACAAAACTGTGCAGTGTCTTTGGTTCTAATAATTATAAAAATAGTAGTTATATGTATTTGAGTAACACTATTTATAATTATATCATATAAATTATAATGTAGGCATTTTGTCAAATAAATTTCAGAATCCAAAAACATGTATTATTTTGGGAAACGTAAGAGAAATATAATTTAATTTGTCGCAAAATAAAGAAGGCTAGAAATAAAAGATTTGTAAGTTGTCGGTGAACTTAACAAGTACTAAAATTATTATGGCTGTAAATACACGGGATACCTCGGTTGGCATTCCGCAACCAAATAGATCATGTACCTAAGGATAAAAACAACCTTGGATTGCGTGGTGTCAAGAGTGTACGAAACCGGCGAGTTTGTTAGAAGCATAGATATGATGGTTGGAAGAGATAAATAAATATGGAGCAAGCTAGGTAAGGATACTCTCTGCCACACAATGGACCTGACTTGAAGATATTTATATAAAATTTGTAATTTCTCATATTACCTATATGTTCTCAGAACTTCATTACTCACCAATCATTACTATATTTTCAAAACACAATAATATGTATTCAAACTCAGAAAAAAATATTGTGATAGCAATATTATAATTTGGACAGCTATTCTACTGAAATGGCGTTGCTATATTGATGCTCTTAAGAAAAAGTGGAAAATGCATGTGTAAATAATCTATTTAAGGCACGTATACACTGCAGCTTGTGAAGTGTGTGTTACGCGAACGTTCGTTCACACCTAGCTTAAGGTTTCTTCACATAAGTAATATTTAATGTGTTGGACTTGTTGGAATTATAGGAATATTGAATTGTTCATATTTTTTATATGAGGGAATTTCTTCCGCTTAAATCCCGCTGGTGTATATAGAGGATGAGAAAAAAGTACCTTCACGCCTATTATCCCCGAAGCTGTAGGCAGAGGTGTGCTAGTATATCCACGAGTCCCGTACATATACTATAACACCCACCATTAGCCAAGGTACTAGGGCCCTGACGTGATAGGTGGCAAGCCTATCGCCAGGGATGAATGAGGCAAATTTAAAAAATTGAGTGAAACTGCGTGATAAAGAATTCATGGTATGTGATTTTAATTCTCAATTTTAATTAAATTTTATGAGTTATACTATGCACTTTTTTTCAATTAATGTAAAATATTATTTAAATTGATATAATTGTCGGTAGAAGTAAATTTAGAGGTCAAGTAAATAGCAATTAAGAAAAACATTAGTAATTGTTTACAGCTTGGTGTTTATATTTATATAATATTTAAAAATTTTCATATCGTGTTAATATGTTCATAAATCAATGAATATATTATTCAGAAATTAATTAAATTCAACTCACTATGTTTGTGCCGTAAAATGTGAAATGCTCCTTACATGTCGCTAATAAACTCTTCATTTAAAGTTAACGTCGGTAATGGAAAGCTTTAATTTGACCTTTCGTCCTTTCTTGTATGATATTTGCTTTCATTCACTCTTTTATTTCACTCGGTAGCTGTTTCTTACTTTATTTATATTTTAAGAACACTTACCTACCTGGAAAGCAGATCGCAAGAAGTGATCATGCTTATATTTGTCATTTGAACCGTGAGGGTTCTGTATCGAACTAATTGGCAGCACACTTATAACTATTTACGTCGACATGCAGTTAATGGCTTCTTAGCTCGGCTACCTATATGTTACACCTACTTAAGTATAAATATTGTACATAAGAAGTTGAGATTAGTACCATCTGCCGGGAAACGGCGAAAGTAAAATTAAAAAGATAGCTGACAATTGAAATATTCGCGATCAACAAAGATCAATATCGATTTGATAAATGATTATTTCATAAATAAATAATACTGGATAAATAAAATAACTCTAATTATTTCTTAAGTTTTTATATTTTTTTTCTTTTTATACATGTAAGTAAAGTATATCTACTCGATATATACCTACCTACATATTAAAATGTATTTAATAATCACCAAATAATACGATTTAAAATTAAAATAATATATTTATCACACAAACGTCTGTTTCTGTCGGGTATCAAACCCGACTCCCTAGAATTCCGACACCGAAAAATTCATTCTCGCCTTATTTTCGCATTAAGGATTATTTCATCTGTTTTAACCCTGCTTTTATACATTATTAATACAATTTATTTTCTATAAATAGTATGTATACAAATAGGTCACCACCATTGTTACAGGGCTATTACCTCGTCTGTATGTCTGCACGAGTTGAATTCAAGTTTCTAGACTTTTTCACTAACGTGCGATCGAGTAGTTACACCAGTCGTCTGCGCCAGACTGCACACGGAAAAATTTCATTCATCGTCTAACTCACTTACAGTCTAAACGATAATATAATTTAAACATAATATATTATACATTTTGTATTATACTATGAGATTACGGGTAATACTATATAGTCCCACTTGAAAGTTAATTGTTTCTGCACATTTTGGTTCTGATTATTTCGTCGAAATGTGACCTATATTACAAACCCTTGAGTGTTGTCCGTAAAGCACATATGGGCTCTTGTCTTGGCCTATGGCTGGAACGAAATTCCAATTTGCTTTAGACGTCAGATATAGCTCTTGTGACGGAGACAATATCATGGCACCCGGAAGCAACCTTATTAAATTACCCAAAGCATCTATTAAACGGTCCGACAGACCGAGACTCACAAACGTATATTTATAAACGTTACAATTTCATTATTAGCGTCTATTTGTGACTCGTTATTCCTATTGTCGCTTTTTCTATTTATTATCGAATACAATGTGTGATTATAATGCGGTTTATAACAAATGAGGTATGTGGGAGTCGGGCCGTTCCACACGGTCGGTCTCACTGTCCGTTACAATTTTTGTATGTAATTATCGAAAGAGTTACGACATTTTTTGCTATATTTACAATTTAAACGTGGTTCTTCTGCTCCTTGTCTATTTTAAATAGATTAACTTTCTCAGTGATTGCAGCTATAATACTGAATGCATATTCATTTTTTATTGACGTGATTTAATATTGTTGATGTTAAATCCAGCAAAGTGACAGATATTTATTAATGGCCGACAAACGATTACTTTGAATTATTTACTTTTTATACATTTATTTACGTATGCAATATTGTGGTGGAACTTGACCAGATCATTTCTGTTTGTTGTCCTACTAGCGGCCCGGCCCAGCTTTGCACGGTTAGTAAGTTATTGACATTATGACAGCAGCGCCACCTGCCGCGTCCAATTGCATTTGTCCAATCCTACAGGAAACTATCGAAATATCCGTATAAAATTTCAACCCAATCCAGCCATTTAGAAATGATGTGAAATGAATAAATACGGAAAGATAATTAATTTTTACTAGCCGTTCCCCCATTACTCATTTTCCCCGTAGGAATGAAACATTTTCCCGCGGTACAAAGTAGCCTAAATTCATTAGGAAAAATGTTGGCTTCTAACGGTAAAAAAATTTTTCAAATCAGTCCAGTAGTTTCGGAGCCTATTCAAAACAAACAAACAAACAATCAAATTTTTCGTCTTAATTATATTAGTGTAGATTGTTAAATAATATGTTCTTGTTTAGGACTCATACAAACTACTTCGGAGGTTAGACTAACATTAATGACCTTGTTATTTATGAAGAGAATAATAAACTTGGAAGAAGCTAGACAAGATATGCGGGGATCGTGGATCGTTGTATTTTAAAACCAACTAAATGTTATAAAAATAATTTAGGGTGATATTACATTAGTAATCTCTTTTTTATTCAATCTCTTTTTTTATAAAAAATATTTTAATAAAATAAATTAGTATCTGTTAGTCTTGTTAACATTTGATAAGATTACAGCAACAGCTAGTAAACATAATAAAACATAGTTTTGAAACGAGCAACCCAAATATTCATCATCCGGGACATCCTCTCTAAATTGGAATTATAATAGTTTTTAGCTGATTTTAAAAGAGATAAAAATATAGTAAGATTTATGTTATTGTCTTTTGACGTGCTTTTCATGTTACTCCATATGCAACAATAGCGGTTTTAAGTTTTTTTTTTTGTTTTTTGATATGGCATATAATGAAAATAAAGTAATACAATAGACCATTTCTGATTTTAACTAAAATAAAGAATTGATAATATTAATATTCCTTGGGAGGCAAAAGGAGGCAGTGTGGCTCGATCGCCAACGTAATGGATGTCCTCGGGAACAACTTCTATTACAATAATCGAAGGCGATAACCACCGCGTTAGTCACAAATAATTATATACCATAATCCAATATATTAAGGATTATTATGGCAATTGCAGAGGCAATTGGGTTTTGAACTTTTGAATACGTCGACGATTGCTGGTGTCATTGTAATATCGCAAATTTCTTTAAACGGCCACATGATTTTGAGTCTTACTATTTAAAAATTAAGGATTGGATTTGTTTGGTGTGTTTGTTTGGGAATAAATCCCGATTGTCATTTATTACAGTCGGGGTCTAAGGAAACTGTAATATAAGGTTATGTCCAACACAATGCTATCTATTACACCGGTACATGATATTAGCCCCGTAACTTTAACCAAAATCCTACGAAAATTACCGAATCATTTTATTAGTTATAACTTTAAAACCGTACTAAACTTTGTGTTGCTACTATTGAATTCATTTTTACTATGGTAATAGTTTTGTACCACAACTACGTACGTATACCAGTAACAAAAATATATTTTTGAGCTCAAGTTTTAGAAATAAAATTCAATAATTAATTTCGTGTAACAGAAACGACAGTTAATTAAAAAATGTGATAACAATATTTTAATACTTTCATAAAACCATAAAAATGCTACTTTGTCAGAAAAATGATCATTATAATGTGTTTTATACTTAAATATTTTTATAGTATTTTAAGGTTCTTATTATCTATCGTATCAGTAATACTCAATAGTTATAAGTATCAAGTAATAGTGTCATACCTTCGAAAAACAAATAACCAAAACAAGAACAAATATGACGTCCACTTTTGTGTCAAACGTATGATACTAAGAAGTAATGATATTGTTTTAACCGTAATTTTAAAAATGATGTAGTGTCACAATGTTAGCTGTCATTATCCCCCGAAACGGTTAAACCGATTTTTATAAAATTTTAGTAGGTTGGTATTGTTCATACTTTTAAGTGTAGTCCTCCATATTTTTATATAGCAAGACAACATTTGCCTGGTCAATTAGTAATTATATAAGATATTAGTTTTCGGCTTTTTAAGTTCTTTGATGATAAACAAACGGATCTCCCGATACTAAAACTGCGCATTTCTTTCAAAAATCAAAAGTAGTAATGGTATGTGGTTAACGGAACAATACTTGGACAAACACTGACGTTTTATTGTTTTACATATATATTAAAATTAAAGACACGCAATGCTTAACATAATATATTAAACTAATAAGAATTATTTTAGAACGTCTCCGTACCAAAATAAGTTGACATCCACCTTTAAATAATTTAATAACATTGAATAATTCACGTTCTCCGTAAAGAGGAAAAAAATGGTTCCGGTAAAGTAATTCGGTCTAAATATTTAACAGATATCCAAGCGAAACTCGTCTGTACCTCGTTGTTTCCTTACTGTGTACTTATTAACATTGAGTTAATTGATTCGCCTACATAGTTGTTATCTAGAGAAAAAATGTCGGTTGTTGAATGCTCTCTTCATTAGTTGGGAAGTTCTGCTTCCAACTTTGCAAATAATATCGAAGTTAGCTATTGCTATTTTAATTATTACATTTCTTTCTCCGAGAACAATGTTTTGGAATTTGATGCCTACTCAATGCAGGGAGTATTAAAGTTAAACATCTTTGCTGGAATGCTTGCAAAGGTTTGCCCGCAGCTGAAGGGTAATTAAACTTGTGAATAGGCAAACATCAAAACAAAGTTAAAGGGTTTTTATCAAGACGACGGTATCGGCGTTGACGAATAAGGTTCTATGTAGGGCTAGCATACGTTCATTGACAAATTCACACTTGAGAGTGAAAATATTTTGTTTTTCTAATAATCGCACCTATCAATAAAATCAGATAGTTTGAATCCTTACTGCTAACGCTTCTATCAACATAATCAGTTTTTTTTAGTTGAACATGCTTGTGTCTTGCCAAGTACAAGCAACGAATTGTAGGAATTTCAGGTAACCCTACGTCCTAGTACAAGAGCTTTGCTTGCGATTTCATGCTCGGTTTAATAAAGGCTGCAGAGTGCATAGTCTTTCATTCATGCGGTCTGGGATCCATCCAGTCTTACGCCTGTAGCGTTTGAAGGCGTGTCTTTATCAGTCCTGAGTTTCGGTTCGGTTCAATCACACAAAGCGATTCCGAGATTAGGACGTGAAGCTTAGAATAATCCCGACTTCGATTAGATACCCCCTGTCCACACAGTTCACGTGAATTTTACTTTAAGGTGGCTTCTGTAGATTGCTTTTTGCAGAATATGTCTGAGGGTTTTGAATTATTGATTGAATTTGATTAAGTTTATTAAATACCAATTTATATCATACAATAATCAAGAGTCAATATTTTTATTTAAAACAGGACCACTTTTGAATCTCTTTTGATCGTCGATATATAAATAATTATATTGTAATAGAAATACAAATTGTAAAACAAAATATGTCAAATTAATCTTAAAACAGAATTGTCAATGTCAAATAATTCCTTAATCAATATTTTTAACAACAAATTAAAATGTCCCATTTAATGAGTTATTTGACGAGTGTCTTACAGTGATTACAGTTTTTTGTAGGTATGATAAACTTCGCACCATTGATTTCCTTTTTTCACAAACCAGTTTAAATATTAAGTTCATACTAACTTCAAACATAAAGAATGCTATGATTTGGCCGGATTGTAACTCTTGACCCTGCCGCCATGACTGCTCGCTATTGTCATAATTGATGGTTAATGATTTATTAAAGCTTAGTTACTCAAAGGTTAAGCTATTGTCTCTCATCAAAATGAAACGATATATCAGATCTTATTTCCTTAAGTTTTATCCCAGATATTAGTACAAGTATTTTTTATTTAAAAGTTTAAAGATGTTAAAGTTTCACCTAGCGCCGACGATGAAATATGTTAAATTTATTTTATCAAAATCACTTTGTTAGTTACAGAGTGCTATTAACGTACAACTGACACTTATAATTAACTAGTCAACTAGAACATTTTATTATCACAGTTTAAAAAATTAATAACTTTATTGCCATCGTATAATTACAGACTACATATCTCATTACAATTTTTATTTAGTAGTTTTTTCTTTTCTTTTGTATGTAACGTGTTAATCAATGTTTCTGGCTTTCAATCTAAATACAATTTTTATAAGTAATTTATATCTCATTAATCATTTTCACAAATCCGATTTCTTTGGCTTTGTCAAATCCACACAATTGTTAAAAAGAGAGGTTCGCCAGTTCATTGAGAATTAGCAAAACTTTATACCCGAGGCAGGTCCTTAGTAATGTAGATAGTACTTTAATTTTATAATGTTCATGTTTAAGTTGTGATAATATCAAATCCGACTTTTCCTACATTCTGACATTATTTGACATTTTCTCTAAATTTATAAAAATTATATAAATAAAAAAATGTGACAATTGTAATATGAAAAAAATTATAAAAAATTATCATAATAAATTGTCATAGTAAATTTAGTACCTCGGCTAATCGTGGGTGTTTCTAGCACAATATCTACTGGACTTTCGAGTCGTGGATATGTATATTGGAACACCTGTACCTACTCCTTCGGGTATAATAGGCGTGAAGGTACTTTTTTTATCATAGTACATTTTTGCTTTATTTTGTAGAATAGGATCAGACCTGTTTCGTTTACTTTTTATAAAATATATAACGATTATCTGTATTAATAATTAGTAATTAATGACTGTTTCCATCATCATTATTTTAATATTTGTATTTTTTTTTCGAGCTCATTTGCCATCAAAAACTCTCCTACTTTTTTGTCTTCTAATAACAAATGTTAATAACGGGGCTATGCTGCACATCGCTTCAAAAATAATTACACAAATTAATGCCAACATTAAATTAAACATATCGCATTTTATAATATAGTTTGTGTATAACGAAGTGTCATAGTGTACTACTGATACTTATAATTAAGTAATCAACCAAGTATTTTTATTAAGGCAATTAAAAAAATTAATAAGTTTATCACTATCTTATAATTACGAACTAAATATATCCCATTATTAATTTTATGTCTGTAATTTGTTTCCAGTGGTCTACAAAGTTGAATAAAATATTATATTTCAGTACTACACCTGTCAAGGCTGACATTTTCGATGTTTATAAATAATTATTAACGGTGTAATGATACGATTCTATTAAAATTCGGTATTCAATACATTCTTAATGGATATAAACTTTAATTGTTGTTGTACGACTGCTTATAAAAATATTGTAAATGCTTGGACCGATTTGGAAGTACGGTTTATATTTAGAAAGCATATTCCCAAGCGACACTTTTTATATTTTTTGTTACATGTCAAGTTTTAAATTTTTGTTACAGATTACTAATTTTTGAAGTTTGCGGTTGGATGTTTTCGTCTGAGCTTATTTTTAGGGTACCAAATGCTAATATCTAAAAAAAATCTATAACTAAGACTCCGTAGTCTATCTGTCTGTCTATCAAAAACATAAAAATAATAAATAATTGAAGGGACTCCCATACAACAAACGTGATTTTTTGCTAAGCTGTTTCTCAAAAACCAATAGGTATCGCCATGCATATTTAGATCGCGGTTCATCGACGTAGATTGAATATTTCTAGTTTAACTTTTATTTTACTACTACTAACGACTACTAAAATATTTTTCAACACACACAATATCTTAGTGCATAGGTATATTCTTATGGCTTCTGGCTTCCGTTTCTTCATGCAACACGACAAACATTTTGTTTTTGTTATATTAAATTAAAAATATAAAAAGTGAATTCCTCTTAAAGTTTTCATTTATAACGCTGCTTAAAGGCGCGAGACATAAGTTTTTTAAGCACTAACAATGTTGCAAGCTGCAGCTGTTTATGTCGAAACGTTTAAATTATATGTCACGAATAATGTCCGATTCTAAAGCTAGCTTTTTAAGCAAGTAAAATGGTACCCACTCTCACGGCTAATGGAGTCTGAGATGTTAACTTCATTAGCAGATCAGTCTAAACCCAATATATGAGGCTGCGATGCCAGTCTAGACGAGATGTACCACAAATTCAATAACTTGCTGTTATTTATCTACAATGTGAAAATATTTTTTATTTGCATCCCAAATAAATTTAGTTAAATATTAATTAAACGATACATATACTTTCTCTCGATTGTAGTAAAAAAAACATTAAAATCAGGCTACGTGTTTGGTCTCTAAAGTAGGTAACAAACAAACCAACGTCACGAATCCATACAAAGACTGATAAACGAATTACGAAATCGAGTGAAAAAAAAAAAACAAACGTCAAACACTCCAAAATTTCATTCATTAGCACCACCGTTAAAAATGTAAAGAATAACTGTAGAGTTTGATTCATGTCACGTAAGCAATCTATTTCTCATCGTGACGCGATCGTATCGTCGACTTACGCGAAAAATGATCGATAGATGTTAGTGTCCTAATGTGTACACAGCGGGTCAACGCCCTCCCGAATCGACGACTCACTTCTAATTAAACTATATTTTATTGTGCCTACGATCACCAATCCAAAACTTAAAATGACAGGACAAATAAATAATTAAGATAAACCTATCCTTATATTATATTAACATATTATCACTTTAGATATCATCGCCTTTGTGGTCGATCATAGCCAGTTCCCGACTTTGTCCCGGAAGTCCTGGGTTTGATTTCTGGATAGGGCAGCTTATTCCACGAGTTTTAATTAAATATTTTAAAAAGAAAACCTCGCTTCGAATTGGCATTGTGCCCAATATGGCATCAGACTTATAATCTGCACTTCATGAAACCTTATATCGTTGCTTAATCGTGGTTGTATAAGTATGTATACTTCTGCGGGACCATGGGCGTAACGATATTTATTTGTTTTTAAGGTATAATCATTCATTGAAATATTTTTAGAGTGTGATAATTATAGAATAGATGAGATAAAAAAAGTTGAGAGGTGTCAAGGGACACCCGGATGAAACGAAGTTTACGATTTTTTTTATTCCAATTTCTTCACTACTTAATCGATAGTAAAAAAAATAATCGTTGCGACACCACATTGTTCTAGGCGAAATAGAAATGAAAATATCTGGCTTGCTTTCTAAAAGAGATAGAGAGAGATAGACGGAGAAACATGCGCACGCCGCATAGCTTCTAGCTTCAGCACAGTTAAATGTCGTGTTAACTTTTTTCGTGACAATTTTTTCCTTCTAGCCCCCTTTCACAATACGCGATAAGGAACTTTTTTCTAATAAGTGGCCTAAAATCTGGCCATGTCCGATGAAGCTGAGATGTTTGGTAACCCTGATTGTACCCCTTACTATTCATCGATACAGCGCCGACATGCACCTCACGAATGTGGGCAAATAATTATTTTCTATTTTTTTTATTTTATACTATTATATTAATCATCTGAATTACATTGTTATTCTATGATAGTGTACTAGGGTTGTCACAGTTCAATTGTTCAGTATCATTATTTCAGTCCTGATACGTAAACATTTTCTATACAATAAACTTATAATTAAGTTATTACTCAAATTTAATTAAATAGTTTATCTTAAAGCTCATACTTTTTTTAGCCTTCTCAATACTGATGAAACATTTTGTTATAAACAAACTTATAAATAGGTGATCGAGGGTTGAAGTAAGGGAAACGATTAGGTAAGTAATTAGAAACAAACAATACATAGCAAATTATTGTTCCAAGATTCACCGAAATACAGCTATAAACTGAGTGAGGTATGCTTGTATGAAAAATTTAATATTTTTCGTGAATTTTTTCGTTAAGAAATATGCTGTATTGAAAATATTGTAAACTATTGATTTAGTCAAATAAATTTCGTAAGTTTTTCTCTGCTTTTTAATGTTTACTCTAATAATTTGTAGCGCTGTTTTTAAAAGCTTTACACTTGCTACTGTAGCGCCACCTAAATTTGCTACCTTTCAGCGGATATTTTTTTAATACATTGAGATGATTATATTTACTTCATCTCTTCATGAAATAGGTATTTTAATTGACAGACGATGATGTAAAATCAGTTTAAATGAGGATTTAAAACGATTTTATATTACATGTGACCTCGAAGCCAAAATTGTTTAAATATTTTGTAACAAACTTGACTTCGCCAATGTCTTCGTGCTGGAAACTGTTCACATCGATTTTTAAGCTTTATATATTTAAAACTAACTGAACTTCTCTAACATACTAATGTAATTAGATATAGTTATCAAGCTTATAACAACATATATCATAGAAAAAAATGAAAGTGTTCTTATGTACCTACAAATTTTTCCCATTTTGTATTTTCATAAAAACTTTCCTTAAGACTTCCACAAACAACAAAAAATAAATCACACAAATTGGTTCAGCCGTTATGTAGTTGTGAACTTTTTAATTTTTATAGATTAAAATTATTTCACTTATTTAAAAATTAAGTTTTGGCAGCCCTAGTTGTAAGTACAGTAAGTTTTCCCTTCTAGAAATGTGTATGCCATCTATGGGTATCGGATGTTTTGTTCGTTTTGTTTTTTATAATAAAACAAGATATCTATTCTATTATGTTGAACAATAGGCTAATTAACATTGTATCTAATCTACCGTGTTATTATAATTATTTGTCTGTATATTTTTATTGTTTCAAAAAAGAATACGAGTACATTCTCTCCAATATTCTTTGTATGTAAAACTTTCTATATTCTTTAGGGTTATCATCAATATAATTGTCTATTATTATACAATTTATAACGAACGTTTTTAATATTACGAGTAATAAATGGAATTGTATTATTTATCAAAAAGAAAACGGCACCAAACTGTTTGAAAACCCTTTCAGTTGATATCGTATTAGTTAAGCGTTTTGCGACGTTATAAGTGCGGTGTAATAAAATTCTTACTTTGACTGTAACTTCGGAATAGTACAGAAGCTGCTGTGAAAACTAGAAAGGGTCAAAAAATAAAATGTTGTTTGAATAAAATGAAATAAAACACAACTTATCATTCTTCAATTCCGATCTCAAAAAATGTATATCCATTAATGCAAATTTTTATTGCAAGCAAAGGTGTCTTTACTCATAGGTCCGGGTTTTTATCAAGATATATTCAGTATTAATTTATATATTAGTATCCTTGATAAAACATTCACAACACAAACAACTAATTTTCGAGACAGTTCAATTTTCATAATTATTACTTATCGCCTCTGTGGTCCAGCGTAGTCGTTGTCTAACTTTGACGCATGAGTTCCCGGATTCGATTACCGGGTAGAAGAAAAACATTTCTTTACCTAGGATTGGATTTGTGTCTGACATGGGTTCGGAGTATTCGCTTAAAACAAACGATAAAAACACATTAAATTCACTCAAATTTTAATCATTTTTAAAGTCGGTTAAAATAACTGAGATATTTCATGTCATACGAACAGATTGGCGCTCCTCAGAAATTGTATTTTTGTTAATTAAGCATACAAAATGAGCTGTGAATTAAAAACTATTATGTTTTTTGTGAAGTTCGGATATGGTGTGACAAGATGACCGATGTATGACGAAGCGAAGTCGTTAATACAAAGTTGTTGGGCGGGTATCGCGCCGCTT
>DVZL01000119.1:0-29337 GCA_018236625.1 Lasaia peninsularis
TTTTAAAGCACTTCTACAATATGGGTATCAAATGAAAGGGTTCATTGAGAGCAACTCGAAAAATAATGAAAGCTTTTTCTAAAAAGTATTTTTTGTTATTAATTTATTGTATACTAGCTGCTCAAGCGAACTTCGTACCGCAATTATAGGGATATAAAAATAGATGACCGATTCTCAGACCTAAACGATATACACACAAAATTTCGTGAAATTGGAACGGAACGGGATAAAAAGTATCTTATGTCCATCTCCTAGTTCTAAACTACCTCCTTTTTATTATTACCTAATTTTTAGCCAAATCGGTTTAACAGTTCTTGAATATAAATAGTGTTTCTAACACGACTTTTATTTACATAGCTTTAAAAAAAATACTTTTTTTTTATTTATTCAAAATCAATTTATCACTATTTTTATTATAATTCAAATTCAATTCAATTTCATATAATGGTGTTCATATTCAAATTTAACTCATTTATTTGCATTCAATAGAGTAACATCAAAATGGGATATAAACTTAACCTGCTCTTAAGAAATATGAAACGTGAAAAGTTGATGGTTTTATTTTTGGACTAGCTGTACGATGGACGGACAAACAGTCAGTCAGACAGACAGTCAAAAAATATTACTTTATTATATGTTAATATTACATGCACTCCAACTTTATTTATTTGCAAATAAATAAGATTATTTGATTAAGATTAGAAAAACAACAAATTTGGTTTCAGGGAGATAGTGGCGGCCCTCTAGTAGCAGAGAACAAAGAACATGCATTTGACCTTATCGGTAAGTACATATATATATTTGTATTTTGAGAGTTTATGTCTGCGTGTCCGCAATAGCTCTGTGATAGCAAGACGGATAAACTGCTTGTATTGTTTTAATGACTTGGAGGTCTGGGGACAGACTTGCCTCCTGTCTCATCATGGGATCGAATATCATCGGCCAATTATGGGTGCACATGTACTTCTACCTGATTTTTCGGGGATATAGATGCGACGATTTTTTATCATTAGTCAACAGAGATAAAGTCGCCTAAAAATATACAAATATGCATATTTTTGAGTTAGCAAAGCGCACTAAACTCAAAGTGACTTAACTCAAAATTTATGTAATACTCGATTTTAAAATTTCACTATAAATATAGATTTTTGTCATATATCATTGTGATGTTTACTCGAAAGGCTGATCCACTAATCGTTTAAAACCAATCGCTTGCGAAACACGAAACAGATATATCAAGATGTTTTTAATATTTTTGAAAACTTTCTTTCCTCTTTTATCACAAATTGCATTTTTTGAAATCGGTCATTTTAATTCTAAGCATGCGAAATGTGGATATACTAGTCGTGGATATATTAGCACACCTCTGCCTACTTTCTGATATAGAATATACATATAGCATACAAAGAATGTTTATTCCAGTCAAAACTGGATTTTAACCAGACAAGTAGTATCTAATACAAGAAGGTATTTCGAATTTGATTAAACTTTAGAACTTAAGTTCAATGACCTGCGTACAAAAGGATTATTTATTTAAATCAGTTCATAAATAATTACAAAATAAAGAAAAAACGCCGTCGCTTAAGAAAATGTATTTCTTTTATAGTTCTGAGTGATACCTCATCAAATATATTTTTACCAAAAATAATCGACGGTAGTAAAAAAGAGGAACCAGTCCGTTAAAATCACGTCACGACCGCATCTTCAAAATTGTAGGCAGGGGAGCTGTACATATGCACGCACAATTATCCGATAAAATTATATTCCATTATGCAACAAGACCATTGGTGGACATTCCTACCGCCATAACGACAATGTCGTGTTAAGGATAGCCGGTAGACTTGCACACCAGGCCCAACTCCCGGCCACAGGACAGCGACGCACCTATAAAATCTATCTTGTCTCTTACTATCAGGAGAGTCGTCTGCTTGTTCGCTTCCTTATTCCATTAAAAAAACCAGGCAATGTTATGTTTTCAGATAAACTCATAAAAACAAGTTGCTCTAAAATTCGAACCTGAAACCTCATGCGTCCAAATCCTACACCAACTCCATTGCACCACAAAGTCGATTTAGTATAAGAGTGATGGTATTGAAATAATGAAATGGAAATAAAATTGACATTAAATTACTTTAATAAGGTTCAAAGAATGTTAAATATTTACTAATTTCATTTTTATAGTTCGTGTTATGGAACGTTAGTGTTGTAACGCAGTAAAACTGCAATAAACTGACTTCAATTTTATTATCATCCAGTTTCGGTAAATTACTTTTTTGTTTTGTTCATATTTCAAAAACTTCAGATAAAATTGCAATAAAATTTTTATGAGACATTTCTCAAAATGTGACCTATCATAAAAAATAAAAATCTTACAAATCGATCGTAACAATATCGTCGGCTAATCGGTCTGCCTAGTCATTCGTAGATAAGAGCGTGACTATATTTTTATCTTTATTTTTTAAGATAAATTTGTAAGTAGTATTCGTCTGTTTTATATTATGTTTTCTTTTTCTATGATAACATACATTTTTAATGGAAAAAAAATATAAAAACAGACGAATTAAGAATGTTCTTTTTAAGTTAGTTAAAAACTAATGGAAATAAAATCGAGTAAGACACTTGTGGGTTTGTTATGTATAATAAATAATGTTTGTATATTCTTTTTATTGTTAGAGTTTTTAGAGCAATAAAGTATCGCTTTTTGGTCACAGATAATAAATTTTAGGGCTTGTTTTGGACCGCGTCGCAAAACATGGTCCATTTATCTTTTTCGTTTAATTGCAAAAATGGTAGTTTTAGTTATTTGTGTTCTGTATTATTATTATTAGTCCCATTTTGCGAAACATGGTGCATTTGTCATTTTTATTTCATTGCAAATATTGAAGGTATAGTTATGTTTGTTCTATATTATTATTATGTTTATATTTTTTAATTATTGTTTTTGAAAGTATTTCGAGAACACGGTCCATTTATCTTTTTCATTTAATTGTAAAAATAGTATTTTTAGTTATATTTGTTTTGTATTATGAAAATATCGCTCTAAGAGGTAGGTACATATTATGCAATCACGAGTAGCCGACGATATCAGGTTTCATCAAGTGTTCCGTATTATTATTATTAATATTGGACCCATTTCGCGACACACGGTCCATTTGTTTTTTCATTTAATTTTAAAAATGGCGTCTTTATTTTTTATTTAATACAGGTATCGTATCATTTGGGTATGGATGTGCGAGAAAAGGTTTTCCTGGAGTGTACACGAGGGTGACCAAATACCTTGACTGGATTAGGGACAACACTGAGGACGCCTGCTATTGTGATTATTAATGAAATAAGCTTAGTAATGAAAACCTCGCTCATATGTAAACATTACGTATACACAAAGAATAAAACATTAAAGATAATTCGTTTTTTAATAACAGATATATTATATATTATTTATTGTTGGCCCTTTGTGAAACTTCCACAAAATCTTATTTTAAATTTATTTATTTCAATCGGAGGACCAACAGCTCATACAAAGACGAGAAATTTATAAATTATTCTGCTTTTTTCCGACTTATAATAATTACTGCGTAAAAATATACCCTCTTTTTAATGTAGTCGGTTAAAAAGTAGCCAATGTCCTTCCTCGAGGTCAACTCTATCACGATACTAAATTTCATCAAAATCGGTTCAGTAGTTTAGGCGTGAAAGCGTAACATACAGACAGACAGACAGAGTTACTTTCACATTTATAATAGTACGGATAGTAAAATTCTATGTAACTGATCGTGGAGTATTGGCAGCAGCATATAACGAATGAATGAATGAATGTATTAGCTAGAGGACACGACTAGGTTAGCTACTAGCCTTGTTCAGTAAGATCAATAAATAGCCAACGTAATGATCAAATCAAATTAACAGTTAATAGTCACAAAAATTTGGTAATGTATTCTGAGGGAGGTCTAAGTTCAGCAGTGGACTGAAATAGACTGATGTATAACGTGTATTCAAATACATACTTACATTTTTACGTTTGAAACGATCTGTGTTTGTCCGTGTTCTTATTGTAGAATAGACCAGCTGCCTCCTTACCAGGGAGATAATAACTGGCAAGCATAGGCTAATTGGGTCACTACCAAGTTGGTAGTGACCTTGTTGGTAGTACCAACAAGGCCACTGGTGGTAAGGTTCCACCGCATTACCTTTTTCTGCTGCCGTAGTGACATTGTCGTCCGATTTAGAGGCTACCCTACCCCCAAGCCGAACAACCCTGCCACAGGGCAACGACGCACCTACAACATCTACACTGTAAGCCACTTTTATCTTTTACCATCAGGAGATTCGAGTGCTTGTTCGCTGCCTTATTCCAAAAAAAAAAATAGTAGTTCAAAATATGTGCAACTTACTTTGAATGTACAACATTTAATTAATTTAAGATTTAGATAATCTTAAGTGCAATTTAGTACTTCGTACGTAACCACACTTCACCTAGTGTGTAAGCAGCATTATATGACTTAGTACTTTGATTAATATCAAACAGCCGCTCGTCAAACATATCTAATCTCGTTAACCAAAGGGATGTGTCAGAAATAATAAGGTGGTTACCACTTGAAGGGAGTGTATCACAGAGATGAACTATGCTTTGATTTATCTAATTACGAATTGGCAACACTATTACTTCGGTTATGCTGGAAAACTCATCTGCTTGTTCGCCTTCTTGTATCTAATACCTTTAAACGAGTAATTCTGTATATAGAGGCACATATATACGATGTATATATGTGCCTATATATACAGAATACACCTATATACATATGCGATCTCAGAATCGGTTCGAACAATTTTATTGAGATTTTATATTAAGGGGATTTTATGTCCGTTATCAATAACCTATCTTAGGCTTACTAGAGTTTTGTTGCTAAGATATTTCCGTTTTATAATAATATCTAATAATAATACTAATAGTTATTATTATTATATTATAAATGCGAAAGTTTGTGAGTTCACGAAGTCCATTTCACGAAAAAACAACTAGACGGATTTGGATGAAACTGGACTTAAGGATGAGTAGCTTCACGGCTATTGTCCCCGAAGAAGTAGGCAGAGGTATGCTAGTATTTCCACGACTCGTAATTCCAGTAGATATACTAGAACACCCACGATTAGTCAAGGTAGGTACTAGGGCACATAATGTGGTAAGTGGCAAGCCTATCGCCACTTCGGGCACATTCCAATCCCGCAATATCAAGTATGCGAATAACATATAAGCTACTTTTTAACCGAGTATATTTGAGAGAGGGTGTGTTTTTAGACAATAAGTATTATAAGTGGGAAAAAGTTTTGCCCTTTGATTAATTCACGCGGGTTCAATTCAAACGACGAAAAAAACTTCTCGACAACCATAATTGTAAACCTTTAAAAAAAATTAGAAAATTCGATCCACTCCTGGATGTATTTGGATTTCATTGATATAAATAAACTAAAAATAATGAAAAAGCAAAGGAAATTTAGTGAAACAAGAAATAAAACTAATATTGTAGAAAAAAAATGCTCAAAAAACCAAAATGTAATAACAAAAGATTTTATTTATATAACACAAAAAGTAACACGTAAAAGAAATTTATTGATATAAAAAATAAAAGTAAAATAGAAAAAAAAAACGTTTCAAAAAAATCTAAGGTCTAATAAGAAAAATCTTAGTATGCCGTCCGACAAGTTTAAAGTGACAGTAACATTTGCATAATCGACAAATTGATTGAGGCGTTCCCTAATATTCCGCTCGGGGAATATTCCATGAATGTAAAATCTCTTTTTAATGTCACAGATTTAAGGGCTTTGTTCTCTACGGCTTTTTAAAAAAGCCTGTTGCTCGAGTTCAAGGAAAGTCAGAGAGAAATAGATTCGAGCGTCTTTTGTCGTATTTAGAAAAACCGTTCCGTACTCTATATATTTTTATAACTGATAGCTTACTGTGACCCTCAATTCACCTGATGAATAATGGAGAAGTGGTTGAAGGTGGAACCGTACTATGCTAAAATTGTAAAATACCTTTCCAGATGGAGAGTTCCAATCCTTGGCCTCTTTGAATAACAAAAGAACCAATTATTGTATACTAGCGGCCCGCCCCTCTTCGTTCGGGTGGAAATGTAGCCTATATCATTCAGTGACAATTCCCAACATTAAGCATTTTATATCTCTAATATCTTCGAATAAATTCAATCTAATCTCATGTTGTAAATGCTTCATATATTATATTCAATGTGTTTAAGATACTTGGGTTAATGCTGTATTGCTTTAAATTGCTTCGTAAATAAGCCATTATTTCCAGTAAAAAATAAAGAATTAGAAGGGGTTATGTATGCAAATTTATTTGTAAATCTTTTTAGTTGTACAATACTATAGTACGTTATTTTGACTTATTTCGTAGAGTTTAGGCAGCGTTTGCGATGTAAGCGCAACAAATGCGCTTATTTACTACATCACATTAGAAATCTCGAAAATTATCAGTGTTTCTTTACCATATAAAGGGGTTGAAATAGAAGAAATAAGTTTGTATAAAGTTAACAACTAGGACGAAATAATACCAATTCGCGGGCGAAGCCAAGTGCAACAGCTAATCTGTACAAAGTAATAAAATTGAAGTGCCTGTATGTAATATTATAATAACCGCTATTTACTAAATGTACATGTATGTCGACAAGGTACACTTATACCAAAATAATATTTTTTAGAATTGTTCTCCGTATTTCGGTCTGTTTGTATCTGTAATCTCTGTAACGGCTGGGCTGATTTTGACGGGTACACCAGTGAAAGACTGGTAGACAGCTCATGTAATAAGGAACAGCGTAGGTTACTTTTATTTTAGAAATATATAAAATAATCTAATAAAAACGTGGACGAACTCAATAGCACAGCCAGTATATAATAAGAGTTTCGCCATGTTCATATTTCAATAAACTACGATTTACTTTATGATAAGGTTATTGAATCAAAATAAATGCCAAGAGCATACAACTGAACTGAGAAATCATTTTTGTGATGCCGTTTGAAAAACATATAAGTAGCCTTTACGCGTCGCTTATTCAAGTAGCTTTCAAGTTAGTAAGTACTAAAGACTTTGATCCGGTTAGAAGATTGAAATTCGGGACAGCATTTTCATTGTTAAAGTTGTCTTTCAAAGTAACAGCAAGTCGTCCAGGGAGGAATCTACCTATTCCTATATTCCTGTCGCTATAATGACATTATCATATTGCGATCTGAAGTGTCTAACAGTCTGGTCATAGGACAACGACTCACATGCAAGAACTATGGTGTCTTTAGGCCATCGTTGTCTCATACCATCAGGAGAACCATGTGCTTATTCATTGTCTTATAAAAAGCCCTACGAAAAATGAAATCTTTCCATACTTATATCAGTTTATACAGTACTACGATAAGAAAGTGACATATTAAAACTACATTATTTCAATAAAGGTTTACGCAAAAAATAATCTCATTGCAAACACAATACCTGAAAATGGGGTTCGTGTTGATTGTTACAATTATATTTAATCTTAACTAGCCATCCCGGAGAACTTCGTACTTCGTTTCGTGTGGGGTATGAAAACCAAAATTACATTGCAAAAAGAATGAAAAAAAATTTAATTTTAAATTTCATTTCGCAACGACTTTTAGATTTAATAAATTATAACGGATTAACGAAGGTAAAACTCCGCTATCCGTCTGTTTGCCTGTCTAACTATTTGTCTGTTTATCTGTCTGTTTCTCTTTCTGACTGTCTGATAGTTCCGTCCTCGTGAACCGTGATTGCTTGACGGATAAAATTTTAACATATGATGTATTTCTGTTGCCGCTATAATAATAAACTGAATAAACTAATCATAATTTAAAGAATGCTCTTATAAAGCAAACATTATTTTTTAGATTATGTACTTATTAAAATTTGAAATTAATTACTATGTTTATAAGTAATCGATCGCCTCCTTGGCCCAGGGGTTAACGTATACGCCACCAAGCCACTGCAAGGCCAAGGTTATATTCCCGACAGGGTTAGGTGTTTATTAAACTTATTATGGCATAAAGTATATTTATGTATTAGTAACGTTGACTAATAACGATAACTCAAGCAACAACAAAGTATATTTGCTTACTAATCCTAAAGATAGTATATAATATAGTATATTTGCTTATTAATCCTAAAGATTAGATCAATTTTTATGATTTTTCCAGAGATATTAAGGAGATTTCCGATATCATATTATGTTTAATAGAAAAGGCTGCTGGCAAAACAAAACAAACACACGTTCGATGGTGAAGTTATAACAATATACAGAATTCAGTATCAAGACCTTCTATGCCGACACTGGAATCCAAATAGGTTCCACAGTTAGCCATGTATAAAAGCAATCGCTACCTTAACACTATAATAATAAGATAGAATTTTGTACAACAAATAAGAAGTAAGAAAATTAGGCCGGCGCTTTGAGCACTACATAATACCCATGACCTATTTTACTAGTAATTATGAAAATGCGAAACTAGACCTTTTCGCAATTCAATTCGTCAAGTAAATGAAGCTTTTTCACTGTAATGGATGGGAGATAGACCTTGTGTGTAGAAAAAATATTGCGTTCTTCTCAAAGGCAAGCCATAAACTAAATACTGACTTTCATGCGGCACTAGGGGTCGATGCTTACAACGCCATAGCTAATTCTTATTTGTGACTAGCTGCGCCCGCGATTTCATGCGCATTTTTATTTAATTATTTTATTTTATACACTTCTGACATAAAATTGTAAAATAAAAGTATGTAGCCTAACCCATTCTTATTAAATCAGCTATCTAACAGTGAAAGTTCCGTCAAAATCGATACAGCAATCAGTGATTAGCGGATACAAACAGACAGACAGATAGATAGATGGACGAACGGACAGACGAACAGACGGATGAATAGACAGACAGAGAAAAATTCTAAAAAAATGTTTTGGTATAATACGTACCTTTTAAAAAGCGGTAGTTGTATTTATTTGTATTGATTAACTGTGCCCGCGATAACGTCCGCTTTTGAATTTATTTAAATAAAAGTTACTCCTTATTATATCAGCTATCCGCCAGTGAAACTTCTATCAAAATCCGTCCAGCCTTTCCATAGATAAGACGCAACAAACACAGACAAAAATTCTTAAAAATTTTTTTGGTACCTATATAAATAAATATATTTACGCATATGTACGCTCGTTAAGACCAATGTTTTAATAATAGGCGTGAAGATACTTTTATGATGTACTCGTAATATTAATGTATTTAGCAAATAAGAAAAAAGATAAGTCCTCCGAGTTTCTTTTATTAATGAGTAGCCGTGGTTCGATAAACGCGTCACAAAAATCGCTTGTAAGGTCTATGTGAAATAAAATATTTTCTATTCTATTCTAAGACGAGCCTTCTAGATCATTTCCCAACATGATTATTTAATAAGGCTTATCTTGCATACATGAGAAACCTTTTATTCATTAACTATCAAATTACATTCTTCAGTAATAACAATAATAACCCGAAGCGCGTCCCGTATTCGTATTTCAGCCCGTAAAATTCCCCCGGCTTATTTTGATAGGTATGTTTCTGATGGAAACTAATAATGCTTTAGCGAATGTTATCTATTAATTGTATCTTTGATATTATTTTTTTGACATTTGGTAATGTTGAAAATTAATAATGAATTAAAAGCAAAAAAAAAAATTTTTAGAAAAAGCATTTATTATTTTTCGAGTTGCTCTCGACGAGACTTTTCATTTGATACTCATATTGTAGAAATGCTTTAAAAACAACTATTTCACCATCTTGGTTGGTCCGCCATATTGGATTTATAATTATGTCACCTTACCGTTCATTGTCATCCAAAGCCAAACGTGTATACAAAACTTCAGTTCAATCGGTACTATTTCGGTACGGTACGGTTCAATTGTGAGGTAAGTAGAAAAAAATCGGCATTACAAGAAAAAGTATGTTAAGAATAGTCTCGGAGTTTTAGGCAAAATGTTCAGTGCAGCTTACCTATATCTTTATCAGTTGAAGAACTCATATGTTGTCCTAATTAGAACGTAATTATAAAAAAAATCCCAAAAACAAACAACATTTAAAGTAAAAGTCTTATATTCCCGCCTTCTTTCATTAAGAAAATCGAAGTTTGTAAAAAAATTCGCTATTTTTTTTTTTGAGAACGAAATTGTGCTACGCCGTTAGATATTTAAAATTGATGACTGTTATACTCATACGAAGACGAGGCTGAATAGCGATGCAACCTCTTTGCACATTGCCAGTAGATGTACGCGAATTTTTCAAAAGAATGATTTGTTCTTTTTTTAAAATTACTTACCGCCCTAGAGCTTTTCCAGCAACATTATTACCCTAGAGCGGTAATCGGTCACTTACAAGCCCCATTTGGGGGTAATAAGGACCTACTTGCCGAACACGAGAGATGTAAAATTATTTTAACAGAAATCATATTGTTTTTAGGAATTTATTGATGAATCAAATGAGTTTAAGTGATACACAGAGCATTACAAAACAACAACTATTAAGGGACAGTTTAAAAGCAAAACATGGAATTCGTGTAACCGTAATAAAAGCTTATAATTTGTTTGATAAAACGACAAATATGTTAAATGAAGAAGAACAAAGTCATGAGAATATTGCAGGTCGTGATAATTTTTATATTTTTACTTTGTTTGAATATAGATTTGGCAGTTAAAAAACAAAAATTCCATATTTTTTTAATTTTCAGGTTTTAAAGTGCGTCCTCTTCGGCCATTCGTAAGAGTCAGTTATCACAGAGAAAGTGCTCAAACACCAACGGCTATTGGTTGCTATCCTACTTGGAATCACACTGTAGTTTTGAAAACTAAGTAAGTATATAGACTTTTCGCGATAGTAATGTAACGCGTGATCACAACAATAATCAAATATATATATTATGATTAGGACAAAACCGTTTCGTTTGAAATAATGACTTCAACTGGTTGCTTTCATAATATGACTGATTTGCTGGTTCATTAACCAGGTTCGTAGGTAACGACGCAACACTGCATTCTTGGTGCGAACGTACTAATAATAGTCCAAATTTATAAATTTCCTCACTAGCTTCTTTAGAGAGTTGCTTTTAATCAAAACCAGCCAAATAAAACATTGAAGTAACTTTATCGGAAGGAGCAAGACCGCGAATAATAATTCAAGATACAGTTTAAAATAAAAGTAGCTTTATTAAACTTCTCTCCTTTTAAAATATATAATTTTTAAATCTTAATAGGTACGTAGATTTATTGAGAGTAGTGAATGTGGAGGAAGCTAGGCAGGTATGTAGGAATCGTGACATTTGACACTTGATACTCTAGCTCACCACGCAAGGGACCTGGCGTAAAGATAAATATATATAATGTGATAAACAAGCATTTTGGTACTAATATTTTTGGAGAAAGCGACGAAAAGCTTACATAATGTTTTGATGTAATTAAGGTACTATTTGGTTAGTGGTTAAAGAAGTAGCTGTCACTTTAATAAATTACTAAATGATATATTTCATTACTTTTTAGATTGGAACCGATATCCTCAGTGCATATTAATATTTACGATGAGTGTAGAATAAATATCAGCAATCCGGATGAGCCGACGAACAACACTGTGATTTACAGAAAATATAATATGTGGCTTGGTGCGGTTCATATACCTCTGCGTACTGTGTTAGAATCAGGGACTGTATGTTTTAATTACATTTCGAAAATAAAAGACACTTAATGTCACTGTTTTCAGGAAAAAACTTACTAGATTTCGTGTGTTTTCAGCTTCGCGGTACATTTAAAATAAACTCACCTCCATTTTCGTTCGGTTACGAAAATCTAGCGTTCACAGATGGGGACTCCCACGACCCAGGAGTAAGCAGACTAATAAAGAAAAATACTTCATTAATTACACTCATAATTACCACGGATATTTCACATTTGAGTGGACACACATACAACGTGCCAGTTCAACCAGTTGCACAAGAAGATTTGGTTTTAAAGCATTTAAATATGTTTGTCGCAGACTATTCAAACAATTTTCCTACAAGAAATATAACATTAACGGCGATTGATATATCAGGCTGCAACAAATGCGTAATAGAGTTCCTACAACCTTTACCACTTCCAGATTTAGAATATTTTCCTAAAGATCCTAAAAAAGTTGAATCTGCCTTGTCCAAGAGTTCCGGTCTTTCAAAAAGTTCTTCTTCACATAGCAGTAGGAAAAACATCAAAGAAGAAAAGGAATCACCAACCAGATTGGAAGATTGGAGAAAAGACGATAAACAAAATAAATTAATAGAATTTACATTAAGATATGTCTCATTGATCCCAACTTACGAATTGACCGAGTCACATGTCGTTTCATTAATGGGTGTGGTAAGTTTTTAAATTTCAACGGACTTTTATTGCATTGCATGACAATTTCAATAAATATGAATACATCACCTTTGCTTAAAACTATTATTTTTTTCTTTAACTGAACATATTTTCTAAATACAGCAGTTTCATTGAATTAGTTACTTTTATATAAGTAGTTTAATTTAATAGTAATAAATATCAATTGTACCTCAATTACCTGTTGGTATTAAATAAAAGTTTTTTTTTCAAATAAGTATTGATTTATGCATCACTTATAGTTATTATTTGTACTAAGCGAGTATGATAATTTACAGCCGTTATTAGTTTTGTATTAGTGGTATGTTAAAGTACATATGTTTTTGTTCATTTAAAATATGAATACGTGCAAGTTTTGTCTCGAGCCATTGATGAGAAATATAGAATAGTATAATATAAGATACGTAAATTTATATTTCGATTTTCAGGAACTGCTTAAGCTACTTTATGGTTCCCCCTTTGATCATACAATTTTACTTGCCAGCTATTTTACATATTTGGAACTTAAATGTTACGTGATCATGGGTTTTGGTCTTCCACGTGGGTTAAGCAGTTATGTCTTAATGAGGTATCCCGAAAGCGGACAAAGCAAACGAGGCTTTTGGGAGAAAAATGACCAGAGAAAATGGTACGTGTACGATGCTGTGGCTGGAGAAAAATACGAGCTGAGAGAAGCGGGATGTCCACTGAAGACAGTTAGTTTCGTATTTAATTGCGAAAACGTAAGTGTTTCCAAAACAATATATTTTAAAATAAGTCTTTCATTTATATCCAGTTTCCACAACAATTAATTTTAAAATAAAATTCTTCCATTTATATCCGGTTTTTACAAAAATAGATTTCAAAATAAAATTATTACTTTAAGTAGGTATATCCAGTTTTTACAAAAATAGATTTTAAAATATTTTTTTCCATTTATATCCAGTTTCCACAACGATTTATTTTAAAATAGTCTTTTTTTAAGGGATACGAAGGCAAATCACTCGGGTCTTCTGATGATAAGAGACAACCGAGGCTTATTATAGATGCCATAGACTTAGTAGGTGCGTCGCTGTCCTGTGGTCGGAATGTTGGACCTTATTGTGTTAGTCTACCGGCTACCCTTCCCTCTGAACCGGAAACCGGCGATCTCGTTGCGGCGGCAATCATTATTATAAAATCTAAACTTTATATCTGGTTTCCATGACACTAGATTCTAAAAATCTTCCCTTTTAAGTCCAATTATCTTTTTCAGATATGGGTTAACGTGCAATCTTCGACTGAATGTGAAAACATATCTTTTGATTTTTCCAAATCCTCTGACTGGCAAATCGTAAGTATAGTTATTAGGGTCCGTACCCAAAGGGTAAAAAAATGCTATTCAAATAAAAATGAAATAATTAATTTGCAATACCACGAACATAAAACAAACGTAAAATACAACAAAAAAAGTACGGTCTAATTCTTCTAATGATGCTTCGGTTGCGAAGCGAAACGTAAGTTGGGTGTATGTTATGGATATAGTCGGTGCTCCTAAACAGAGTAGGTAGTGATTGTGTTTGGGTTGCAAGAAACGTTTCATAGATATATATCGTTTGCCGCTATAACAACATAAACGACAAGACAGAATAACATTAATATTTAAAGGTGGCTCGGTGGTCTAGTGGTACGTGGTTTGGACTTCCATTTTGGTAGTCTAGGTTCGAACAAGAGAGGAGGCTCTCATACAAAAAACGTGATTTCTTACTGTTTTTACGGATAATTGTGCAAAACCCTTCGAGAGTAAACTCTTTACAAATTATCAAGAGTGTTCCTTATACGTTTGATTATTTATATACAAATAAATAAAATTAGTCTGTTCCTGCTAATCTCTGGAGTAGTTGGACCGAATTTGACGGGACTTTCACTGGCAGAGATAGCTGTTGTATTAGGGGGAAAAATTAGGCTACTTTTATTCAAGAACAACTTTACATCCGCGTAAATTACCAAAGCACAGATTCCGACTTACGATGCTTTTTGCGTAAAATCATACCTACCTTCTTTTTAATGTAATCGGTAAAAAATAATTTATGTGTTATTGTGATGTATATATTATTATTGTAAAATTTCATTAAAATCCATTCATTTGTTTTTACGTGAAATAGTAACAAACACCCTTACAAACCTCCGCGTTTATAATATTAGCAGCATTATATAAAATAATAAATAAATAAAATCAAACGCGGACAAAGTCGCAGGCTCAGATAGTATTGATATAAAAACATTTTTTTGTAGGTCTTCAACAAGCCCATTTTTTTAACAAAACCGGTGGTAAACGATGGTCTATACATTAAAAGTAATGATATTGAAAGCTTACGAGATTCACTCGAAGATAAAATTAAAACTAAGGTACAAAAGTGGCGGCCACGTGTCAAGACGATTTGGAATAGGTGAGTTAAAAATGATAGATGATTAATAAAAATGTATTGAAACTTTAAAAGATTGTTAAGTATTAAATTTTAGGAGGACGCGTAGTGGCACAAAATTTAGTGAGACATAGGTGTAGGTGAGACACACCCGCTACCTGTATGCGGAAATGTACGATGTTAGAAAGAGAAATAAAATTTCCTTTATCTTTAGCTTCGTGGCTCTATCTGCCACTCTCTCCTACAACGGTCCCCGCAATCTTCTGACAGTTGGTAGATCCTAGTTTCTCTGCTCTATCTAGAATACCTCACGTGGCCAGATCTATCGTGCAAGGTATTCAAGCTAAGCAGACTAGAAAGATACAATCATAATATTATGTAAGTCGTTGTCACACAACTGTTTCGGTGTTGCCACTCTATACCTCATACTAATTTATGTAACTATTTTATCTTTGTTTAGATCATTTAGTAAATGATCTAAGCATTTTTGTTTCATCTCTGTTTGTTTTAACTTAATGCGTAGGTAATGTAAGCGTAAAAATACGCTCATTTACATCACAGTAGAAATATCAAAAATTAACACTGTTTCTCTAGTAGGTATATTATGCATGTGTTCTATATAAAACCTTCCTAAACCTTGGATCACTATAGCTATTAAATACCCTCCATATATTACGTACGTACATAAATCCGTCGTATAGTTTTAAAGATTTAAGCAAACATTGTGACAGACGGACAGGAGAAACAGACTTTGTTTTTTAATATGGAGTGATTAAAAAATATCCCTGGATAAATTACACAAATTGATCTAATCTGTTATGGATCAACGATACTAATAAATATTTAAATACCTAGATACCAGAATAAATTAAATTAACATCCAGACCCGGAAATACAGATGTTCATCAATCATCATTCATTGCACAAACGAATCCGAGCCTCGTGGTTGGTCGATAGCGTTAGGCGTGTATGCTAAGTCCTCGACCAACGAGGCTATCAAATATCTCGACAAACAATACATACGAAATACATAAGAAGCAACTATTTTTTAATGCTCCTTGGATTTCTTAATCCTTATTCTTATTTATCCAGGTATTGTAGTAATTTGTTACGGGAAACCTTGCCACACTGGGAGTATTGGGCATTTAATCCTTTGCAGCGTCCGAGTCCTGGACATAGACTGAAACAAATGATGCTTACATATATGGTACGGAAAAGTACATTTATTTTTTATAGTGACTAATAAAGTAAAAAAATAAATATCTATCAGGTTTTACTTACAAACCTTATATATGCTAATTTACTTAAATATATTTTTACTTACACTATTTTTAGAATTTGGCAGCATTCACATAGATTTTGAGCGGTCTCGGATCTAGCTTAATGCGAAAACGTGCGTCCATTGATGAAGTTTTTTATATTATTTTATTACCCCTATGTAGTATGTGATGAAACTACGAAATGTACTTACAATATATAGTGAATATATACTCTCATATAAAATGTAGGTACTTGTACAGTATAAGTAAGCGTCGGTTGAAGCCGTAGATTTAGAGGGGGTGGCATACATTTCGATAGTGTTTAGGTTTTGCGTTAAATGTCAACCTATTTCTGTGTGAAATTATAAGTAGTTTTTTTAAGATAACGACTCAAAGGGTAGAGACGGGACCCATACTAAGACTGCTGTCCATGTTATCAGGCTGTATTCCATGGATTTTTGATTTTTTTACAGATATTTTTTTGCCGCTATAGCAATTTAAGGCAGCTTCCATACAGCAAGTTATTTTTTTTAAAGACAATGGGATGGAAACCTTAGTGCGCGAGTGCGATTCGCATTTTGTCAGTTTTTTTAAAAGATAATTATTTTAAATTTTACTTTTTACAGATGTTCGGTTTCCCCCTAAACATGCCGTATCTCAATGCGAAACTAATCACATCGAGCCTCAAGTACGCTGGAGTACACACTAACGACGATCCCAACGTAGAGTTCGGCCTGGCGGTTGAAGTGTTCACATACCCTAATAATGTTTTGAGCATTTGGGTGTATTTGGCAAGTTTGATTAAAATTGGAGATTAAAACTATATGTAATGTAAATTTAAATACAGAATTTTTTAAATGTTTTAAATAAAAAAGTCAGTTTTGATATTTGATGTAAATAATCCAATGTCGGTATAAATAAATAAATATCCCTGGAAAAATTGATCTAACTGCAAAGCAAAAATATGCTCGTTACGTGATGCAGTTTTCAAAGATATTGGTAAGTAGAAATAAATCAATTGATACCAGAATAAATTGAATCTAGGCATACGAGGCAACACTAGTTATATTTGTGGTTGTAATAAACATAATGGTTTATATTTGTGAAAACTTTTTATTAATGAGAGCTCTTCTACAAAATTATTCGGATCTTTTAATTTCTTCGGTTTTTTAGAGGTTAAGAAAGCAAAAACAAAATCCTCAGTATATGCTAATAAATGTCAATAAAATAGTTAATTCTTATTCTTAAATTAAATTTTGACGTAACAATAAAAACCTGTTTCACTGTCTGTGCGATAATGACAAGCTAGTTTTTTCATTATTATAAGGGATTGATGATTGATCTAGATTTTATTCCAGTGACAACTATTTCACCTACGTAAAAGGCAAAGGGAATAAAAGATAAAAAGGCATCTACAGAAGAGCAATATAAAATTTATTTTTAACTCATTTAGGAATATTATAAAAACCGATTGTTCAATTAAATAAAAAATAGAGATTGTATGTCTTTTCGTTTTAATGCTAACAAAATAAAATTAACATTTATTCCATCGCTGTATAAAAATATACGTAAAAAATAGAAAAAAAAGAGATGTCACGTGTCCCAGCTGTTCTCAAGTCCGACATGGAATAATGTCGCATGATTATTGCAGTACCTTCTTATTAACGCTGTTTAAATCCACATCAACGCGTAATTGTGTTTATACATCAAGCCTAAGTGTTATGCTTAATAGATTATAATTTGAAGATTATAAAAAAAACAAGTGATAACTAAAGTTAATATAAAGACACGTTCTGGCAACACCTCTTGTGTTTATGTGAGGTCAAATAAATTTGGGAGAATTTTTGAATTTTCGTTAAAAGATCTTGTTTGGGTCTTATTATTACTAAATTTGTTCACATGTCGTTTTAAGACTTAGTTTTAAAGATATAACCAACACAATGTTACAATAAATGTTATATATGCCATCACATAATCTTCATTGTTTTATTTTTCATAACATTTAACTTATAACATAATATGTTACTTATAACAAAACATATTATGTTACTTAATATATGACTATGTTAAAATGTGGCATTATAAATAAAGCATTACAATATATCGACTTTTTTTAAAGAGTAGATTTAAACAGGAATAGTTTTCAATAACATTTTCATTCTCCATGTCATGTTCGAGAATTCTTTTAAAAAATTCTACAGGATTTCATACACTTTTTTCTTTTAACTTTATTTTTTTGGCTTTCTGATACAATATCAAATTTATATGTTGCAATAAATAAAATATGGGTGTTCTAGTATATCTACTACACTTATGAGTCGTGGATATACTATCACACCTCTGCCTACACCTTCCGGGATAATAGGAGTGAAGGTACATTTAAATAAAAATATCAAAGATTTGTTACATCAGAGCATTCCTGAGAAAAATCAACGCCTTCCGTTATGTAATTAATTATTTAAATATAGCGAATTAAGTTAATACTATTTTACATAACAATATTAAATATTCAAATTGTTTTGTAATTATTTCACTTTCACATTACATGATACAGGCTAATATATCTTCGACATCAATAAGTTTAACTTCAAGGGCTTGCATAAAGCTTATGGTAAATAACTAAATTTTATGAAAAGTAAATAAAGTAAGACTTATTATTTTAGTTTGTTATGTTTATTTTACCCATGATTTTATACAGCATATTACAATGTTTTATTTTGTATTTTATTTGTCAGCGGCGAACTAGTGCCAACCTGATCAAGGCCATATGTTGTTGTATATCTGTTGTGTGGTTTCAATCAGGTGATTTAATTATATATTGACGAAATACTATATGTTAAAATATTGGCTTTAATGGTAAAAAAACCTAGGTAATATCATTTTTTAAAAGTTATTAGTGCCTTTAATGCATTGTTAGTTAAAAATGTTTGAACATCTAATATGTGTACTTGTAAAATTTTGTGGCTTTTCTTTATTTTAGTACATGATAACCATACTTATTCGATTGTTTATTTTACGTACCTTTGCTTATTTATAGCTCTCATACATGCTTGCAGTTAAAATGTTAAGTCATACATTTCAAACCTATCCATTTATAATATCTGTCACCCTCTATCTTTAACCTTTAATTCATCACCCAGTTTCACTCCGTAATCTGGGGGTTATTTTTGAATAATTGAAATTTGAGTATGTGATATATTGTCAGCAATCATAACCAATATCACATATTTTTTAAAACTTAACACTATCATCAGTGTTGAAAGACGGACATTATATCAAAAATAACACCCATGTTGCATTTATGTATAGCGTTTCTCTGACGGCAATACCCTTCTTGATATCTGTTTTATTGGATTTTTCTCTTAATAGGAAAATACCTGGGATCATCTTACAAACATTTGACAATTATTATGTTACTCTGCATTAAAATTATCACAATTAACATTCTAGACAACACACAAACTTATTTACACAAACTGTATGACAATGAAAATCTATATTTCTACTATGCATCCGAGAATGACTCATTCTAACTTGAGGGAAAGCTCTTGTTTGCAAACATTCCATTAATTATATTAAGAAATTCGTATGATATAAAACCGTATTTACAATAATTTACACTGTAAAGAATTAGTAAAATTTACAACTACCATATTCACAAAAAATAAAAAATTGTCAAATTACTTGCATATTGGGTTTTCTATTTTTCCAATAAAAAAGTAATCACATCCATGTCCCTGTAGAGGTGGGCAAAGGTACATGGTTATGCACCCACAATTAGCCAATTGTGTGATTGGTGGCAAGTCCGTTGCTATATCGGGTACAAGTCTAATCCCAGGCAATGTTATGTTTTTCAGATATACTGAAAAAACTCATAGAACAGGTTGCCCTTGCCAGTTCTTGAACCCGCAAACTCAGGACCAATGTTTTGTAATCAGGATTATTACGCTAACATCAAACAAGTAACGAAAAATGTCTCTCAGCAAACAGTTTCTGAGATTCTTAAATTCATTTCATCTGAGATTTTACCTGCTACATATTATTTCTTTACTCACACTTTGATAATATTCACTCACTGGCAATAATAAACAAATTGTCAAGAATTATTTATAGCTCTGGTAACATATTTACATTCTGTTTCATTTTATGCACTCAAAACTGTACTTACTGTACTGACTTCCTATTCTAAAATATTCTCTACTAGCCATTTACTGTCCATTAAATGAGGTACATAGATTGTTATCGACACTTTGTTTTTACACCTTTTGATTTTATCGAGAATTATTATTATTTTACTTGAACATCTGTATTTTAGTTCTTAATTAAATTTTTTATTAAAAAGCCACATAAAGATTTAAAATATAGGCTTACAGAAAACCCAGATAAAACAAGTTATTTCCCTCCATATCCAATGAAGAAGGGTCCTAATATTTTTAATATGTACATAGATGTGCATTTCTTTTTTTGCATTCATTTGTCTACAATCAGGTTGGCACTAAGACACCACTTTTATGATGGATTGAATAAATGTGATTTATATACAAGAGCAAAGGCCTGGTCCTCTTCACAATCTTAGGCAATGCAATATCGATCTGATAAATTTGTTTGTGCAAATATGAAGCAGGATAAAATTAGATAGAGGCTGCATATTATTCATTAATTAATAAAAATAAAGTTGCTCTAATCTTTAAAGTTCTTGACTGTATGAAAGTTTTGATTATTAGTCATGTAAAAAATATTTCGATGGCAAATTTCATCATCACATATTATAAAAGATTAAAAGAGCGGAATTTGCACATTGAAGATATTCCAAAAAAAGAAATTGGTATAGGTTATAGGAATATTTCTAAAACAATTTTTTTATAATACTTTTTTGGTTTAATTGATAGTTTTGATATTGAATCCGTTTTTATTGGTTTCTCTTTAAGTATTGGTCTTACATAAAATTTAAGCTATGTATTGCCTAAGTACATTGGTCAAGTAAGAATATAGATATAATTATGTTCGATTGAAGGAAACTTACAGAAGATAATAACCATGCTGGCACAGCTGTAGCCTACTGTAAATAAGAAGGTACTGCATATGGTAAATAAATTAGTACAAGAGGTCAATTGGTGACCTACTAGCATTTAGCTGTTGGAGTCTTCTGGTTTGGTCTGCCTGGAGCGTTTGAGTTGCTGCAGGTAGTGGCGTTGGATTGGCTTGTGTAGAGCCAGTTGGGCCAGGGCATCTTCGATGGAGAACCATTGACGCTTCCGACCCATTAACCTTGAGTCCTCCCATTCAGCAAGCTCTTGGGTCACTGTCATTACATAGACCTCCGTTCTGTGTTTATGCTCTCGGTTCTGGAATGAATTTAATTAATAATTTAGGTGAAAGAAACATAAAAAAAATGCATAATATTGTAGTTTTTAAACACAGAAAGAGGTTTTAAATTTGTATGGTGAAGTTATATCAGTTATTTTTCTAACAGTAAAAGCAGCTTGTTATACCTGATTATCCAAAAATGTTTTGGTATATACAGGGTGCTATTAAACTACACGTAAAGACAAAAGGGAGTTGAATGGGTCCTTATAGTCTATTCACAATATCTGACAACCATAGTGACTCTGTATAACATACCCCGAGAAAATAAAAAAATATGATTATTTTCAACGATATGCAAAACCTATTTCAATATAATTAAAGAGTAAAGTATACAGAATGTACCTACATTTCTACACAAAATTCTTAACAGACCTAACCTAACCTTTATATTTTTTGAAGCCAGTATTTGAGTATAATGACATTCTTGTATTGAGGTAACAAACATATGAATGAAAAATAGAAAAACTATTGAAGTAGATAATTGTTAGGTAAAAAAGGTGTGTTTGTTTAAATAATCTAGTTTTTAAATATCTGGAATATTTTTTTATTTGATAGCATTAAATAGTTTTAATCCAAAAGGTTGGTACATCCCTAAACTAGAACTCAGGAGCAGTAAGATTACTTTAATAGTATGAACTTAAAAAAATTATAAATAAGCAAACACACACATGACTTACTTTAATATTATTTTACATTATAACATCATGTCCCTTTAGATCACATGACTTTACTTCAAGCCCCATCGAAGGTTAACTCAAGGGCAAACAAAACATTTAGCCAATAACAAAAACTAATTCCTTTTTATCACCATGGCACATGTCCAAATAGTTACAATTGTTTACATGTAATCTAGTTTTGAGATGAATGTTGCCAAAGTATTGTACTTGAGGTAAGCTGGGTTGTAATATATGTAGTCCTCTTAATAAATATAAACTTAATGACTACCATTTGTCGGGCATTGTTATATTAGATGGAAATGAAAACTTACATAGGACAATATGTAATAACCATTGTCTTGAGTTATAGACATAGGTGAAAAAAGTAAAAAGTATAATTGGGACTAGCTAACTGTATTTTATCCTTTTATATTTGTAATGTTTCTGTTTATATTTTTAGGCTTTCAAAGTTTAAAAGTTTGATTGTGTCCATATCAAAATCATAAATGTAAATTTGACTTAGTCAGTCAGCTTAATTTAACCTTAAAAAATGGGTATGGCTTGTAGTTAATAATAATATGACAGTGATACTACTGGCAATTTTTGAGATAAGACAGTAAACAAGCACATGAATCTCTAAATGGGAAGAGACAATGATGGTCTAGACTTCAAGTTCTCCTGAAGCCGGGCACTAGGGCCTGATGTGCATGTGTACTAGCTACCACAACCTCAGGAACAGAATGATATAGGTATAATTATCATTTTTTTTTTAAATCTATACATCTTAACTATGTTGATTAATAGCTAATATTAATCAATCAATTGGCTGATTAATTTTTTATCCCATTGTAAAAGATTAAAATTAATTACATCACTCATTAGTCAGCACAATTAAAAACAACATAGTTACTGATAGAAAAGTAGTATACAAATATTAATAAATTACACAATAAAATGGTCATTATGTCAAAAAATCATTAAATCCTATCAAAATAAAATTTCTCGAGAAACTCAATTCTTCGTATGCCTTATAAGTAACAAAAAAATCAGTGTACATTGAAATTTGTCTCTCATTGACACCACTTTCCATTTTAGCTACTGAGGGTTCTTATGTGGTGAAATTTATAATACTTAACTTTATAATATAAAATTATCTTAAATACTTTTTTATAATGTCTCATAGCAAAACAATATATGGGAATGGAATTTTTAGGGAATGGAAAGTTGTTTTTAAGAATGGAACTGAATTTTTGAAACACACAAAACTTATTTAGCTACACCCTATTGATATTAAGTGATTTATTATGTGTAACTATAGCAATTTACAGCATCCTAAAAGTAATGTCTAGTATAAAATATTTTCACAAATTAAGCTAAATTAGGACAGGTTATCTCATATAAAAAATGTAAATAAATCTATATTATCTAATAAACTAAGCTATAACTTAGCTAAAATAGGAAAAAGGGCAATCTTTCATATTGATATTGGTATGTCTTAATCTAACCATGGTAGAGACTACAATAATTATGGTTTCGCTCATAGGGAATACTGTTTAAAGAAGAAATTTTCAGTTTTATGGGAATAAAAACACTGTACAATAATATAATTTCACATTAAGGTATGTTTATATACCATTAATTACATAAGGCATTGTACTCTGTGGCTGTTAGCCAATTTAAGTAGAGTTGAATGATCTCTTGCATAATACACTGTTATTATTGCAGACTATAATGTATTGTGAATTTATTCATAAAGCTTTAAAGTCACTATATTAACAAAAACTTGTAACTATTTTATTATTTGTGCTTTGTTTATCTGCTTTGATTCATAAACTAATGACACATTGCAAACATTGAATTTGTTTTGACATTTATAATTGGTTAGAGGTTATCCTAGGGGTTCACTTACCTCAAACACGCCAAGGCACCTCCCCAACTTGCCGATGACGCCGGCTTCTTCCAACACCTCTCGCATAGCGGTCACAGACGGTTCCTCCTCGGGCTCCACTCCCCCGCCCGGCACTATCCAGTTATCAGGCCGTCGCGACGACGTCACGAGCAACACCTACACAATTCTCATCTTATTATACCACCCAACACCACAATGATAGCAATAAACAAAGAAGTAACGTGCTAACCTCCGTCTCTGCATCCGACCTCACGCATATACAGGCCGCGCGGCGCCTAAACCCCTCATCGTCGTATATCCGTATGGAATTAGGCTTTTCTTTAACCATATTGAGAAAACACGTAAACACGAACTAAACTGACGATTACAAACGAAAAGCAGACATCAAATGGAAAGAAAATTATCAACCGAACGAAATTGTTTTATGATCAACAAACGCCATAGCCTATGATAAACGTATCCATTTTCGACTAATTTATGAGTTACACAATGTACATATAAAATGAAACTAAAATAACATTAACACTACAATTAGAGCAATATTTCAGCTATAACTAGCTATTGATTGCGTATTTCAAGCCCATGTTGAATGGTGCCTGACGTTTTCTCTTTAGAAAATCGAAATAGGTTTTTGGAAAGTAAAATGACGACTCTATCAGCTGACAGCCGGAAACGATATGAAAAAATTGCCAGTTTATTGCCTTTTTTTGAAGCTTGTTCAATTTAAAAAAAAATCTTCAAAACCAATAGTTACACAGCCAAACAATTTGTTTTTCGTTTCAAATCATTTGGTGGTTGGTTTCGTTTCTTAATTTAAATATTGTTTGCGTGTGGCCAATAATTGGATATCATATGTAAGTTTAATCAAACTCAAATCACTATCTCTACCCTGGACACCTATTATTAATCTGTGGTTACTCTACTGTCTATGTTATATGATGTTGTTTTGATTTTGAATTTTCGTAACAGTTATTTTAAAAATTGTTTAGGGTTTTGTCATTTGTGCTGTGTTTTTAACCTAATTCATTTTTTCTTTCAGATCGTTCTAATGGGTATGTATAATTTTATTTACGAATAGAGTAATTTTAATATGCAATTACATTTTATTCTAGGATTTGCCAGTTGACCATTTTATTTAAACTAAATAAATTGTTTCATTGTAGAGAGAAGCTTTGATTTTGATGCATTACTGAAGAATAATGAGAAGAAACACAAACGTAAACCTGTGCAGTTTGTCAGCATTGCCGGCGGGGTACTTTCTTCTTTAAAGTTAAATTTAATATAGAATACACGTATTTAAATGATATGCTTGCGGTAGGTTTATTTCTATATCCGATGATTGAAAGATGTAAATTAGGGTATAATAGGAACTTAAATGGTTTGTACTTTATCATTAGAACTTTAATTGATACATGGCCATTTCTAAAATTATATAATGAAGGTTCTATATATTTGTCACAAGTATGTGGATATTAATATTTATAGCTCTAAAGACTTACCACAAGACTTTTTCTCTATATTTTATCCTTATAAAATCAGCCTTCAATTTGGTTTGTAGTTCTTCTATGAAAAGTTTTGTAAGTCGCAGCCATTAATACTTCAAGAATTGTCATATCAGTCATATTTTATTATCTCACATTATTATCTTCTCATCCCTAAATTTATCTATCAAGGATACATAAATTTGATTGCTTAAGACTGCTTGATGATATTCTGACTTATAAAGCACTTCACATTGATATTTTTTAATAATTAATTTGAAGTGATTTGAAGATTTTCTGACTAACAAAACACTTCAAATTAATTATGTATAAAATTATAAATCATTTATAGGTTAAAAAGAGACTGGAAACAACAATAAAAAATAGAAAGAGCACTCGTCTTACAGTTTTCGACAGAATTCGTAATCTTGGTAAAAGTGAGAGCCCAAAGGCTAAGCCTGATGTACAGTCTAAAGTTGAACAAAGGAGGATCCAGTTGGAGAAATGGAAGCAAGAGAAAGAAAAGAACAGAAGAGAAGCCGCTGCACAGAAAAAGAAACCATTTGTGGCGGGAGTACCTCATAATCCTTTAAAATTTGTTCCTCCGCCGCCAGTACCCAAATCTGTAGCAACCACATCAGGACGGGTGACTAGGTCACAGTCAGCTAAAACCAATGCTGTTAAGGCCTTAAAATCAAATAATAAGCAGGTACAAGATAATAAAAAGTTACCAACTACAAGCAAATCATTTGCTCCAAAAAATGCTAAGTTTAATCCTAAATTGAACAATATTGCAATACCAACATTAGGTCTTATTGCACCAAAAAATGGAGATCATATCCACACTTTCAAGCCATTTGTTAAAAATACTGAGTCCTGCACTAAAAATGGAAAAGTAAAGGAAAACGAAAAATCAATAAGACAAAAACTAAGTAAGAAGTTTGTCTATTATTAACTTATATTTTTTTATTTTCGTCCATTGAATATAGATCATATATTTTTGGAAGTGGTATATTTTAGATAAGATTATCCTTTTTTTTTACAGATGTAATGATCACTCCCAAAAAACCTGTTCCAAAAAGCGAATCAAATTCAGAGGAAAAATTGAGATCTCCAAAATCACCAGTCAATGTTCCAATGACTCCAGAGCAAATTAAAGATGCTGTTAAAAAGATTAGTCCACGAGTTAACCTCTCCCGAGGGCAGGGTAATGCCCGTAAAGAGATGAAGAAAAAGTATGATGATGGTATGTGTTAATTTGGTTTTATGAATAAATATAATTATTGTCACACCCATATCCTTGAAGCAGTTGGCAAAAGTATGTGTTAATTAGCCGACTATATTAGGTCCCATGTTGTGAGTGATGGCAAGTGATCACCATATTTTACATAAATCCAATCTCAGGCAATTTTGTATTTTTCATATAAAATGAAAAATCTCGGGACTTTTTGTCAATAATACTGAGTCCAGTACTAAGAATGGAAAAGTAAAGGAAAATGAAAAATCAATAAGACAAAAACAAAGTAAGAAGCTTGTCTATTATTAACTATATATAGATTGATTAATTATGCATGTATTTTTGGAAGTGATATATTTTAGATAAGATTATCCTTTTTTTTACAGATAAAATGATTACTCCCAAAAAACCAGTTCCAAAAAGTGAATCAAATTCAGAGGAAAAGTTGAGATCTCCAAAATCACCAGTCAATGTTCCAATGACTCCAGAACAAATTGAAGATGCTGTTAAAAAGATTAGTCCACGAGTTACCCTCTCCCGAGGGAAGGATAATGCCCGTAAAGAGATGAAGAAAAAGTATGATGATGGTATGTGTTAATTTGGTTTTATGAATAAAAATAAATATTGTCACACCCATAACCTTGAAGCAGTTGGCAAAGGTATGTGTTAATTAGCCAACTATATTAGGTCCCGTGTTGTGAGCGATGGCAAGTGATCACCATATTTGACATCTATCCAATCCCTGGCAATTTTGTCATATAAACTGAAAAATCTCAGGACTATTTGCCCCACCCAGGAACCAAATCCGGGACCTTGTACGTCAAAGTCGGACACCGACTCCACTTGACATTTATTTATTTAATCTTTTGTATATCATTTACAATAATGTCATACAAAAGCTGTGCTTAATGCATAAGGATTACAAATAGAGGCAATTTATTTTATAGGTATTTCCTAATGGTAAAAGAAATACTTATATTACAATGTTTAACAATAAATTTATCTTAAAGTTATTGTTAAACGTTGAGGCTGAAATCATAAACCTTTGTAGAAGTAATCACAAAATATTGAATAGGTTTAAATATTAAATTATTGAATAATTTTAGGATTGTTACAAGATGATGTATGCTTAGACAGTGTAGATCATTTCAAGAGACAACTGGACTCTGAGATCAAACGCATGACTGCTATGTGTGAAACTTGGGACAAAATTAATGAACAGATCCAACTTCCTGAGTCAGTTCAAGTAAGTATAATAAATTATAATAAAAGGCAAGTGTAAGTAGCACTGGTGCACAAAAGGGTTAAAAATGTTTTTCAGATTTTTCTGAGCAAGCAATACATTGCCCTGGATTGGGATGTGCTCGAAGTGGTGGTAGGCTTGCCACCTATCACATCAGGGCCCTAGTGCCTTGGCTAATCGTGGATGTTCTGGTATATCTACTGTAATTACGAGTCGTGGATATGCTGGCGCATCTCTGTCTACCCCTTCAGGCATAATAGACGTGAAGGCACTTTTATCATCAAGATAATTTTACGGAGATAAATTTTGGCCTTTACAGCAAATTAATTGGATAAATAGGCTCTGAAATATCGTGAATACTTCAAATGATTTTAAAAAGGTATTGATGAACACGAAACGCGGCTCGCGGCGTACGCGGAGCGCGGTCATAGCCCCACATAGAATAATCGTGTGATTTATTTACTCATTTCGCAATGACTTAGATTTAATTTGTGTTAGTTACACGCGGGAGCAGCCGCGGGCAACAACTAGTAAAAAATAAAAGTTGGCAAGGATACATAATATGCACCAATGATTAGCTGACGATATTAGGTCCCATGATGTGACTGATGGCAAGTCTTGCCAAATCGGGTATAAAATCAAATCTCATGTTTTTATGATAAATAAGAAAACTCCTAAGACGATGCCCTACTCAGGAATCAAACCCAGGTCCTCTTGCATCGAAATTGGAAAAAAAACCGTTAATATGCTTTTAAATTTGATTTCAGGAAGCAGTATTGGCTGCAGTAGGTCAGGCTCGATTGCTTATGTCACAGAAGTTGCAGCAGTTTGCGGGGTTGCTGGCTCGATATGGCAAAACTGATGGAAATGAACAGCCAGTGACAACTGCTGATTTGCAAGGTTTTTGGGACATGGTGTTCATGCAGGTAACTCATGAGAATGCCAGCAGTTCTTAGTGGTTCTGATATTCTACCTAAAAAGTAAAATTAAAGAATTTCAATATAATATGTATTAACAGTCAAGAGAAGTTTTGATTTCAAATAGATGAACAATCTTAGGTACTACTATGATTATATTGGAATCAAACAAAGAGAAAAGCTACAGTCTTATTTTAAATACTTAAAGAATTAGAAAATTAGAATTTGGATTGACTCTCATCTATAAATTTAATAATATATTTATTTTATTTATAAGAATAAAATTTCGGAGTATTTTGTGATAAAAAAAAACTTGAGAGGTGTCAAGGGACACAAGGATGGAACGAAGTTCACGATTTAAAAAAAAATCGTTGCGACACCACACTGTTCAATGCGAAATAGAAATGAAAATATCTGGCTTGCTTTCTTTAAGAGAGAGACAGACAGAGA
>DVZL01000120.1:0-29337 GCA_018236625.1 Lasaia peninsularis
GACGAGGTTGAAGACCGACTCCGGCACCATATTATCGTCAAAGCCTGAACTTCTGGGAGAAATTGAGAGATACTACGGACAGCTTTATACTTCCTTAAAAGCCGCTATTCCACAAGTAGTGGACGACAAACGAGCCAAATTAACCCGAAATTTTACCGAAGATATATATTAGCTTTGTGCGCTTTCATCATCAACTCTTTCTTCACTTTCAGTTAGGTGAATGTAGATAGAGTAGGTACCCTTTATTATACTAAGCTGTTAGTTATACATACGAGTACAGGCAGGCGTCTCGATGAAGAGATTAGCTGGCGTTGACTTCCTAAGCTATATACCTAGATTTTACGAGACGTAGATTTTATGAAAAATTCAATTTATTGAGGGTAAAAAATACCTAAGAACGTTTTTGAGCTTGGAAAGTGAATAAGCTGATGACATGTTAATACAGCGAACAAGTATACGAGTCTCCTGATGGTAAGACTGCAAACAAGCATACGGGTTGATGGTAAGAGACAATCAAGGTCTGTAGACACCATAGATGTAGTAGGTGGTCGAGCTGTAGTGCGCTGCCAAGATCGGCGACACTACACTATCACTATCTTTGAAACTGGATCAAGATGATAACGGTTATTGTGTCATTTTGGTAGAAATAAGAGAGGCGGTTGGTGAGATATTAACCTGGCCACCGGTAAGTCTGAACTAGTAAGAAATCAATCCTTACACGCTTTATATGAAACTAGATTGTGGGCGTTGCGCGAGCTGCGAGCAGCTCGTAGTTGGACCCGGTGGCCACGCACTTGTTTGGTAGTCTAGAGTTTGCGCGTTGCGCGAGCTGAACGCAGCTCGCGAGATTACCTGAGTGTGCCGGTGTCGGACGCCATCTTGGATTTTAAAACGGATGTCAAATTCGTAATCAGCGACCCCGATTACTCCTTAAAAGACACCAAACATGCTTAACCCAACAAAAAAAAAATGGCCGCCATCTTGAAAAAAAATGTCAAATCCAAAAAGCCCCTTTGAGCCTCATCAACTTTTACTATGGAAGCAAATCCGCAACTCTAACCGTTTAGGAAATATAGGCGATTCAAATTTGTATGGCGGCCATCTTGTTTCCGCCATTTTGGATTTTTTTTCGGTGACTTCGCTAACTGTCACCATCATAGAAAAAAATCCGCTTAAACGGTCCCACTAGGTGTCACCGTTTCGGCGGACCGTCGTTTGACTTTTTACCAGGTCGACTTTTCGAACGTTTCGGATTTTTCTGGGTGTCCTGAGACAATCTCCTATCTGACGGTACCACCATGATGGGGGTTAAATACCTCCTTCTGGGAGAACAATTCAGATCAGTCAGTCAATAAGTCAGTCAATCATAAGTGGTAGTCTGAGTTTATATATAGTTTATTATTTATTTATTTATTATTATATATAGTAATTTATATATAGTAATAATAAATTACTACTAAAAAGAAATTCAACTCTATTATTCAATACCAACTTTTTATAAACATCAGCGCCACTCGTATTTGAGGATTCGGAAGAATAACATAAAAATCTGTTTGGCATTTTTTGTGTTTATCATATTCATACAGATAATTGCATCTAGGGAACTTAGTTTTGGTTTTGGAACCTAGTGTAGGTTTGGGACTAGTTTCCGTTCTGGGTTGCAGAGGTCAGATAGCAGTCACTTTGCGTAAAAACTACTGTCATTTAAAGTAAAATCCGTCACCGATATCATCTGATATAATATGGGGTAAGGTAAGCACGAAAAGAAGATCTTAGTGATCTTGGACTTGGACTAAATTATGCAGGAAAAAATAAAAATAAAACGGACGTAATTTGATTGAATTGTCAATATATATATTTTTTTAATATTCATAAATTTAATATACATTATAATATCAAGTAAAATGAATTACTATAATTTATATAGGCAATATTTTAACACTTGTTAATCTATGGGTAAGTTTAACAATCTAATAATTAACTTACATCAACAAGAGAGCAATTAGCGTTTGCCTGAGTTGCGTTCGGAAACGCTCACAAAATTTACAACAAATATGGCAATAGGAATTCACGTTCACTTAAGCTCTAAGTTAAACAAAAAAATAAAAAAGAAAATACTTTTGTGCAATATGTCATTGTACAAAAAAATAACTAAACATTGCCATAGTACATAATGCCATTGATTGTACAAAATTAAAACTAACTAAAATTAAGTCCTTAAATTTATATTTGGCACAAATCTTATAACTAATTTTGATGGGAAAGGTATATACAAATATCCGCATCAATCATCGTATCTAATCTTTGGTTTATCTAGCCCACCATTGAATCTTCGTCACTAAATATAAAATTATAATAAAATATAATTAGTCCAAACAGGCACCCTTAATCCAATTACAATATTTATATCGTTTAAGTCGAAAATGTAATATTTAATCAGCTATTTTTAGTAAGAATTTTAAGGATTATTTACCTCTGTGCACTAAATACTGTTTTAATAATTGCCGTTAACGGAATGCTGGCTTAAGTTATCTGCATCTTTAAGTAAGATTTAAAAATTTAAAAATAGAATCAAATACTGTATCCATAGACAACGGCGTCCAATATTGATGACTACGCCGATTGTAATAATTTAATTCGTTGATTTGAAACCTTTAAAATTAATTTTCTACTTACAATTATAAAATATTGGTAAATTAATAGATATTTCTTAAAGTATTACGCTTAGGAACTTTGTTCTAATATACTGCTGAAATTATTAACACGGTTTGGTCAAGTGAATCTTATTATATTTGACATTGTGGCCTGTGGAGCGAAAATTAAGTACACTTTAAAATTGGATACTTCTGTCTATCAAATTAGCCATCTGAAACTATTATGTAATAGTATTTTTAGTTACTACTTTTAACTCTATCTGTCAGTATTGTTTGATGGCAGCTGCTGACACTGTCGAGCTGAGGGCAATCAAAATTCATTGAAACATTTAATATTGCTGGTATATTAAATTGACAGCAGGAGGTCTATAATTATGTTGTTGTCTGACAACCACGAAAATACAACTGAAATTGGTTTCACTGTTGGTGCCGTTGATTTTTTTTCTAACATAGAATTCCCATCAGGAGTTTTCTATATTAAACAGAGCTGTTCCGCCTCTTGCATATTGAAGTTTTTCGCTCACCCTACTATCCAAACCGAAATACGTTCATGATGTATTCGTACTGGGTAAGGCCAAAAATAGGTGCGACAATTGTACCTGTCCACATAAGTATTTACAGGTTTCTACCACTTATTCAGACTGAGATCAGTATAAATATACAGCAACAATCTAAATTATTATCATTCTCAATATGGAGCGATGGGTTCATCGCATTCCCATTAAAAATGTTAAAATCAAATGAAAACCTATTCAAATTGCGGTTCAACTTGTCGACAGTAAGCAGTAACAAAAGCCTACACAGTAGGCTATACTTTTGTTAATAATATTTATTAATATAGCTTTATTTGTCTTTAAGATATCTTGGATTATCTGAATATTCTTCAAGATAAGACCATCTTATAGGAGTCTTAATTTGGTATTAAGGATTTTAGTGATAGTCGCTGACCCGAAAAATAATGATTATTGGATTGAACCATGAATTTAAATCATAATTATTATAAAAAAGTGAGATTAACTTGTAAATCTTTACCGTCGAAGGCAATCTAAATATTTCTTTCAATTAATATAAATTCAATTAGAAATTCATGGAGAGAGAAGTATTATAGTTATCAGACTTCAGGTTGAGCCGGGACGGATAACATTAAAAGACATTTTAAATTTTGTTACTGGCAACACCTGTTTGAAATATTAAAAAAAACAAGGTTTCAAATAATATTGTATTATAGTAGATCATTTAAATAAAAACGAATTTTCTTAAAGAAAAACGGCTAATTTGATGGACATAAGTTAATTCACGACTAAAGTTTCACTTTTAGTAATATTAACGAATACGCACTGTTTTTTTTAAAATAATCATTACTCTATAAATATTTACCAAGTAACAAAGGGAACTGCCCCTGATGAAAAATTGTAGTTATATTATGGCAACTTATAACATATACTATGGCATCCAATAAATTGATGTTTATAAATTATTGTCACTTATTCATTGTTTATTAATTATTAGCGGTTCGTCGGACGCTGCTCTACTTCGTTATAAGCAATTATGTACATATTATAAACCTTTGTATTTACAATATTTATTATATACATTTATAAGTGACTAATATTTGAATTAAAAGAGTTTTTCAAACACAGCAGAGATCCCATACGAGTATTATGGAATGCTTTTAACTTATTACGAAATAACCTAGTATCTTAATTATAAAATACGAGAAGCTTAACGACTAATATTTAAAGATTCTTTGGTGAAGAACCGCAAATGTATTATCTTTATGATAAATACTGTTTGTGAACATATAAAACAAAATTACTTATCTCTATTTACCCATATTCTGAAAATGTTCTTGTGTTAGTGTATGGTCATGTACTCCGCTGTACGTATATTGTTTGCTATAACATTACAAGATAAACATACAACTTCACTTAATAATATGCATAGCAATAGTTATAACTATTATATTGTCATTAATGGAGACACCTTGTCTACATTCTGCACCCTTTTGCATTGTATTTTCTCTTAATTATATATAAACTAAATATATCTATGAATAACGTAAGAGTAAATAAAAATTTAAACAATTTTTACGTGTGCGAAAACAAATGAGTATTTTCCAGGTACCGACCTTTGGTATTTTATATTAAAGCAATTAAATACACTTATTCAAATCAATAATTGGCAACATTGCACATATTATGTCTAATATTTGGCACTAGTTACTATAGTAGAACTCTTTAAAATATATATATACAAAAATATGTTGTTGAGCAATGACCTTAAACAACTCCAGAACAAATACCGAGCGAAAAATACTTTTCTAATAATTTAGTAATATTAATTAATAATCGAAACGACAAATTATATGAATATTCATTTGGATATTTCCCTACTTATATTATGCGTTTTAAATTGGCATCGTAAAATAAAAATTTGACACATATTTTGGCGCAATCGTACTATTTTTTTATAATCATTCAGATACGTAATCAAACAATCTTCGTATCTTTTTGCCGAATGTAGGTACATCTTGTCACTTTTAAAAATACATTTTCAAGTATTTATAACTTCTGTATCTTCAAAACCGCTCCAGTTTTAAACATTTTTGAACTATGATGACTTTCATTTCAGTTTAAATAATTTTTGATGACGAAGCTGTAGATTTATTAGTTGCAGAAGAATTTACCTGAAAATACATATAATGTTCATAATATATGTAAATAAAGCAAAGCTGATCAAATACGATACAATTTATTATTGACTGTAACACGCATTACGTGCTATGACAAATTCCGCTTCTTTTTTTATTTTTAGCTTGGGTGTAATCAAATGCCATTAGTCAAATTAAATTAATCTGTGTTAATGCGTCGCTAGATAACGTAAAATTGGCCTTAAATGATTCAAAATAGCCCTAAGACGTCATAGTCAATAGTTATTTAGGTATACCAGAGCATTTTGTTAATAGGTGGCATCCTTACCTAGGCTCATCCACATCCAGTGATATTTAGCATCAAGAAAATATACGAATCACTATTCTCTTCATGAATATTTTACTGAACAAGATTATACTAAATATCAACAAAGTTTTACTCAATATGTAAACGAAAAAGCATTCAAAAATCATCTGCTATTTCTCTTCCACTAAAACTCTCTTTTAATAATAAAAAATACACAAAACTCTATGATATCCAATCAGATTAGATGTATCTGTTACCCGCATATTTTTAATCTGTTTTGAAGCAAAAATTTTATTCAATTAGCAGAAAATTAAACTAAATTAAAAAAAATACTAACCTTTATGTTTATGCTTGTTTACACTGTGCACGGTTCAGTTGTTCGCTACTTTCAACTTTTGTATTAGATCTTATTTTAAGTCTCTTATTAGCGTTTTAAGTACTATTTAGTCAATTCAAACTTTCCAAATAGATTTCGGCAATTTAATTTTTTCCTATTGCTTAGTTTTCTTTCAAAATTTGAGATTCTTGATGATTTCTTTGGCCTTAGGGCTGAATATCTTAATTTAAATAATTTTAAATTTTATTGCCAAAGGAACGTACTCAAATTATGTGAAAATCCCTTTACCGAACTCGTAAAAAAATTTCTTTAGATTTTCAGATGATTCTGCGACTAAATAAATGGTAATATCTGTTACCAATCGGCATTCTATTTTTCTTAGACTTAACATTTGCAGCAAGTTTTTGATTTCTGGCTGATAACTTTTTTTTGATAATGCAATATTCTCTTATTTTTGAACATTTGCGATTGATTCTTCTGTCACTTTTTACTTTCTTTCAAATCTGGTGGTATTATAACAACTATCAAAATGTTACGTTAATTGCGTTCACCTTCTAATAACTTTTATGAAGTACATCTTTGTATATCTTTATGCTCTTTACTATCATTACATATATTCTTCATTATGAGAAAAAAACTGAATGACAAGTAATGCAAATAAGGAATTTATAAATGTATCTGTGTTATATATGCTGCAGCTAAGCTTGTAGACGTTGCTTTCCAGCATAATATCCATAACTAAGTACAGTATTTTGTTCCATTTATCCATTGTGTGAACAGAGTGCAGAAATTTTCTAATATGATAGCGTGGCAACACTAGGCCTTATCATTCACACTACAAAGGGCTGCATATCATAACTATTAAGGATTAGTCTCTATAAGGTTTGCATATAGCAAATCTGTGGTTCATGTGTTGGCTGTATGAGCCTGAGTGGGAGAACTTCTTTAGACACTTGCAGCATTGGAAGGGTTTTTCTCCTGTGTGCAGTCTTTTATGTTCTGTGAGATGATGCTTATGTTTAAAAGCTTTAGGACATTCCACGCATTTGTAGGGTCGTTGACCTGAAATATAAAAACGGATATTAATCTCAAAAATCGTACATAGTTATAGAAAAATACGAAAATAACAAATATGAAAGATTTAAAATATACCCCATAAATTATGCAAATATATATATTACCACATACATACGTACATTTTAAAACTTTATGATGCGATGGTGAACATACGCTACTTTTTTAATGAAAAACTAAAATCATTTCTAAATATGAAATGTTCTAACACGTATTTTTAAGCGTAAAACATCTTTACGCATATCATTACGTATTTTAAAACTGTTGAAAAATACATTTGGGACATTTAAAATATTAAAAAAAAACAATATTTCCAGACGACTATAAATAGACATAACATAATTTGAGAATTTTAAGAATTGCGTGACTTTGATTTTTATATACATATAATACATAAATTCCGTAAAAATAATTGTCCCAGTATAACTCAAATGAAATAGTGTAGCGGAAGAAACGAAACATTTGAAAAACTGTTGGTATTTGCTGGTCAATAGAAGCAGAAATTGAATTTAAAAATAATTAAAACGCGTTATTTGAATAAAATTTAAAATTCCAAGCTTAAAGTACTAACCTGAATGTTCATATTTATGTCTTGCTAAGGAGCTTTGTTTCACGAAGGTCTTGTCACACTGATCACAAACGAATTGTCCTTCTCCTTCCTTTAGCTCATTTCCAGATTTAATTTTACTCTTTTTAAGTACTATAGATTCGTCATCATATTCGTTTTGCATTGTCACATCATCTCCCCAAGTAGGACGTTCATAAGCTGGACTTGAAACTTTTGGATGATCAATGGATAGGTTCATGTTAAGAATCGGAGATAAACCATTTGTAATACCGTTATAATGTGCCATTTTATCCATTGAAATTAAGGAATTTTGAGGCAATTTTGATAAAGCATGTCGCTTGTGATTATTCATGATTTCACCTGGTAAAGGAGATAATCGAAATTCGGTATGCGAAGACGAAGAACAATTGGAATGTGGATACGTGCTTAAGTAGTTTGATCGATGCGGTGTAGTACTTCGTGAAGATTTTTGGCTCAAGTTTACTGCTTCTTCAGAATCGGAATGTGTAGCTGAAATACTGCAGGTTGGTGAAGGAGAAGGACTAGACGTTATTGAAGTGTTGGACTTTTTTGTCGATAAATCAAGAGGTTGGTCTGATGCCATCGCATGCGATGTCATTCTTCTGACTTTTGCCCTATTGTTTTGAAACCAAACTTGTACAACTCTATTGTTGAGATCAGTTTCAAGAGCAATTTTCTTAAATTCTTCTCGATTTGGACGTGGATTGAGGGCATAATATTCTTTAAGTAGTTTTTGTTGTTCCTCGCTTAACGCTGTACGTACTCTGTTTTTTCTATCACTATCATGAAGCAGCCCCTTTTCTTCACAATCATCTCGCATTTCAGCTTCTATTCTATTAAGAGCAGCTGTTTCTGCCATTTGTGCGGCTAAGCCTTCGTGTTTTCGAAATAAATTTAAACAAGGTTTAGCCTCAGGTTCAAGTAATTTCTTGTTTTCATCAAGATTATCCTTTTCAGATCTATAGCCGTCCACATGTTCTACCACATTTACTTCAGGTTCGAAAAATTCTTTGCTTTTATCCCATTCTTGTTCATCTTTCTCAGACTTTAAGCTGGTTTTGAGTCTCTCCCTTATAATGCGTTGGAGTTTAGGTGATGATATACTTAAATTCTTTTCATCATCAGTTAAAGGATAAATTAGATTTGATTCAAGCGTAATTCCCCTCGATGTATCCAAGCTCTTCGGAGACTTTACAAGATATGGTAACCGTCCCGGTTTTAAGCATTCCTGATAATTTGAGTTAAATTCTCTTGAATCACTTTGAATATATTTTTCCTGTTTTACTGACACAACATCTTCCTCTTCTATATCCATGACCAATTCAGCGCTACCCTCTGATCTTTTGTCTTCCTCTTCAGTAGTTTCTTCAATTAGATTTTCAGGATCCTTACACGCAAGGTTACCTGGTTCTGTACGTAGGAATTCCATCTTTTTTTGTTGATATTGATATTGTTGAGCTGCTATTTGATCAAAAAGTTGTGTCAAAGAGGCTGGAAAGCTATAAGGTGTGATACCAGTTGCTGGGCTCATAGGCATTCCAGGGGGTGTGTAAAAGGGGTTTATACCTGGTTGGCCTAGCGGGGGGCGATGAAAATTATTATCTTGTGATGCCATTGATGAAAAGAAAGCAGCAGCTTCACTATACTTAGGTAAAATTGGTAAAAACCCATTTCCATTCGGAACAATATTATTGTTCAACGGATTTCCTGTCATGATATTTGATCTCTTTCTTGAAGGACTACGATCGGGGTTAAGAGCAGGATTGTTTGGTTTTATTCTACCCATCTTGAGATTCATGACAAGGCACTTCTTAGAGGTCATATGAGAAGAGTAAGATCCAGAATGTGAGAATCTCTTCCCGCAATTGGCGCATTCAAATGGTTTTTCACCGCTGTGAATACGTAAATGTTCTTTTAGATGGTGTTTAAATTTGAATGCTTTGTCGCAATCGTTACATTTATATTTACGCAATGCTGCACTATCATCATGACTTATCATGTGCCTTTGTAGACGATACACATTCAAAAAACTCTTGTGGCAAATCTTGCAAGTCTGTTGACAAAAGAAAGAAAAAATAAATATCTAAGTGATCAACAATTTAACGCAAAGTATTTTAGGAGAGATTGTAATTTCATAGGACTAAAAATTACAAATAAATGTTTTGTTATCTTCATTTCATCTAATACTTTTAAACGAGCAACTCTTGTATATTAATTTATACCGGTGATCTCGGAAACGGTTCTAATAATTTTGCTGAAATTTGGTAATTAGGGGTTTTTGGGGGTTTAAAAAATTAATCTAAACAGGTCTAAATCTTATAAAAATGCGAAAATTACGACATCTATACAACTCTGTACTTATAATTATTGATAAATGAGTATAATTATAATGTAATATGCAAATGGAATCTAAATACACAAAAAATATTTTTTAACTAGGCTGTTATCTCAGCTATAGTTCTTTGTCGATGAAAGTCAGTTATTTAGTAATAACATATTTTATTAGTAAGATTAGCTAACCTTCGCTCCTTCAGCACATTGTTTATAAGAAGTTTTCTTATAAACAGGCAGCATCTTATAAAGAAGCAGGCAGTCTTAAAATCAGTTTAGAAGTTCTAGAGCGCAGTACTAGAGCAGTGAATTTTGATTGACAAGTTCAAGAATTCAACAATTTTGAATCAGAAGTTACTTCACATATTTTTATAATACAAAAGATACATAAAGTACTGTCATCACGCCAATGAAACTTGCAGCTGTACTCCTGTGGTATTTCGATGAAATTCTTAGATTTAACTCTGGAAATAAGCCTAACCAATCAATTTCGCTAAACCCGTCGCAGCATCCAACAAACAGCGCAACGATTCACTAGCACATCATAGCACATCGTTTGCGAAATTTACTTTACAACAATACTCTATGTATCTCATTCTAATTGTACAAAATAGACAGAGCAAATAAAGCCAAGAGTAAAATGCCAGGCTGCATAAATATGGAACTTTTCACGATAAACACTGTTACACGTGTGATATAGTGTTTGTATATTACAATGAGCACTGACATATTTGACGTTATCCACCTGAGTGCTGGGCAGATGCAGGGTTTCGTGCCGCTCCAGCTGCTCGCGTGTAGGGTAGGCGCCGCGGCACTGGCTACAGCTGAACGGTCCACCCGGTCCCAGAGGAGAGCCTCCTCGGTCCTCCTCCTCGTCCGAGGGCTTGCTCTCGGCACTTTCGCCTGTCAACGGCCGGTCTGTAAAGACACAAAAACCATTAATTAACATCTGTCAAGTTTTGGACCATTGCGTTCATAAATCGTAAACCAACGTAATAGCCAGTTCTAAAATAAATCAAGGATTGTGAAAAACAGAAAATGTAGTAGGCCATCTATGATGGAGTTGGTGGTACCTACTTTAAAAATTCGGCATAGGAGGTAGGTGGGAGTTGGTTGCTACCACAACCACAAGCAGGTCTACATATTTAGGCAATAAAATCATCATATATAAAAAAAAACCATATCTCATATTTATATTACAAAAGCATAAACTATCATCAACTTCAAACGTTTTGCTATGTCGTAAGAGAACGATCGGGCGGCTCTCTGATGGTAATAGTTGTTCATCACATATAGATATTAATAGTACATCCCTACATTATGTTATATGACACATAATACTTTAAAGGGAGCAATTCTTGTTTATTTATTTATTTATTTATACCGGCTATCTCGGAAACGGCTCCAACAATTTTGCTGAGATTTGGTACCTAGGGATTTTAGGGGGTAATGAATTGATATAGACAGGTCTTATGAGTTAAAAAAATGGATCTAGATAGACATAATGAAAACAACAGTTTTTACCTAAGTCAAAATCAATTTTTGGTTGGGTGATTTTGATTATTTTAAAAGTTTTTTTTATTTTCTTTATCTTTTAAACACACATATTCGGCAAATAAATAATTTTCGTTCCATTTCATTTCATTTGCCAAAAACTTCCAAACAAAAAAGAAGTACCGAGGTTCACTCGGTCGCCCAGATACTGTATGTGAATACATCCAAATCGAACAATAATCCTATATCTACTACTACTGCAAGTCATATTTCAAAGTATAAAATTAAAGTTCAGAACATAATATTGAGATGAACTTATTTATTCAGTAAAAGGTTAACGATATTTTTACCATCAAGATACCTTAAACAAATCAATAAACACCATATTCAAAATGAAATCCAAAAACGTCGATTATATAAGTGTAAAAGCTCATAAAAGCTTTAAAACAATAAACTCAAACAATATCCACGTTAAATAACACCTTTACGCTTATAAAAACATGACAACAATTCAATTTGCACCGGTTATTTCGGTAATACGCCATTTTGGAAGCATATCGTTTTTAAAGCGGCTTCCGGCGAGCGCCAACGTCCATAAGCCATATATAATAAAGAGCAAAACAACGAGACGTATTAATTAGTGTGGTCCAGTCGTGCCCACGCATCCAAGTATCAGGCCTCTGTTACACGAGTTTTACAATTATTGTATTACTGTTGCTAAATTTATTAAGCTTTTACGCGGGAATTCGTAGTTTTTTTTTATTTATCTGTTGGCTGCGGCTACGACCGTGTATTAAAGTTACTTAGTGTAACCCTTTTTATAGTAATAGACTGTGTAACATTCAATGTGTGTGGTATTTTTATATACTTTGTTAAATCCAACGTAATGCTTGTGTTTTTTAAAGAATTTGAATTGCTTTCACAAAACTTTAAATTATAATTGGGTATGGGTTTTATTGCAAAATCCGGGCGAGTCGTTGCAAGACTCTACCACCTAGTAGTAAGACATTAACATCACCTTAAGACAGCATAGATGGTACTGGTGCGTTGCTATCTTTTGATCGGTATCTTAGATTCTATGCGACAGTTTTCTGGCTAACCTTTCGGAAAGGAACATGACAGTAATGATAGAGCAGGAAAGCATGCTTAAAATAAAGTGTTAGTTGTCATTCCACGACTAAATAGATCGCGTAATATCTGAGGGTGGTGTCAATAATCACCGAAACCAGTGTTTTTGCATGAAGAGAATAATTAACGTGTAGGAAGTTATACAAGTATGCAGGGACCGTGGCACTTGGTACTCGATACTTTAGGGACCTGACGTAAAGATATATTTGTATGTAATGCAAAGTTTAAGCTAAAAGACTTGTTATAAAAGCAAGCCATGTGGCATCGCCCTAAGCAATCACAGGTCTGGTATAATCGGCTATCTGTACACCGGTATTGAATTTTAGAAATTATGAGCTCATAAACCGCCCGCCCTAATACAACCAGCCATGTTCACGATATTCGGGGAATAACTAACGCGTCTGCGACAGTTATACCATAACCGGTCACTTTATTATATTTTCTACAATATTTTTTTATGAGGTTGAAAGGACAAAGTTTTGTGATATTTGTAAAATGTTAAACCGAGGCAATTGAGGAACTGTGTTGGCATGGGTACTCTGTGTAGAATAGACCAACTGCCTTCCTACCAGGCAGCTCGTAAGAGGCGGGCATAGGTTAACTGGGTCACTACCTACTGGTGGTAGAGCAACTCCCAACTTTTTCTTATATTTAAATATAATTAAATCTAAACTAACGGAAGTAAGCCATTTATTAATAATAATACTAACATAGATTTTATTTGAAGATAAACGAATGAACCGCTTTATAGCTAAAGATAGAAACATTGTTGTAACATTTTAGTGTGACTACTCGACAAAAGATGGCGTTAGTTGTTACAGAGTTTTAAATTTAAATGAGAGCGACAGAGTGAAACGGCGCACGGCATATCGTTTTAGATTTTAGACAGCGACTACAACAATAGCATTTTGTTGTATCTATTGTGTAGATATATTACAACTAATTAATCTTAATTTACAAAATAATACTTTTTAGAAAGTAAAACGACAAATTGAAATTTTTATGGATAGTTTAAGTAAACCGATTAATTGAAAGTTTATAAATAGCAAAGTTTTAAATGTTTCAGTTAAAATCCTTTGAAATCAGAACATATATTTATATCATACAGTTCGTTGTATAAATATACTAATAAATATTGAATAGAATTATTTGTAAAGTGAAAGCAGCAGAAACGATATGTATTAAGAGTTTATTTTAAAACATCGTACAGGTGTGGGATAGATTTATTACATTTGAGTTGATATTCAATGAATGATAATTTATTATAATTATTCTTATGTTTACTTAACTAGCGTATAGTTTGATACGTATAGGCCCAATCACAAGTTGAGGTTCAGATACAAACACAGAGTACATAGAGTTGGAAAATTACTCTAAAAATACCTTTGGCCGCCATTTTTGCCTATGTTAACATTATAACTGAACTTCAACTAGTAAATATGTTGAATTTCGAAATTTACTAAACATTATTTAAGATGTTATTGCTATACTTATTTTTATTATATTTATAGTGAAAGCATCGCAGTTACTATTTTGTAGTAATAGAAAAATCCGTCAAATTCGAGTCGGACTCGCGCACGAAGGGTTTCATACCATTCTCTATAATAGGGGGAAAAGTATTTTTTGTATGGGAGCACTCTTTATATATATAAATACTTATTTTTATTATATTTATAGTTAAAGCATCGCAGTCACTATTTTGTAGTAATAGAAAAATCCGTCAAATGCGAGTCGGACACGAAGGGTTTCATACCATTCTCTATAATAGGGGGAAAACTATTTTTTGTATGGGAGCACTCTTTATATATATAAATGCAGAACTTTACAGTATATTATATTATGTATTCCACCTGGATGACCAAGCTTTGATTGGATATGTACCGCGATGGAAAAAGCATTTAGCGATATGCTATCACGGAAATTCCAGATTATATTGAATGTATTTTTATGGGATAGGTATAATACTGAAAAGGCACACGGGTCTTCTGATGGTAAGAGACAACCGTGGCCTATAGACGCCATAGATGTTGTTGGTGCGCCGCTGTCCTGTGGTCGGGCTGTTAGACCTTATGTGCAATGCTACCGGCTACCCTACCCTCTGAACCAGCACACGAAAATGTCATTATGGCGGCAAGAATAGGCAGAGCAGTGGATCCCTACCCGGGCTTGTAGATAATTCAGTTTTATTTTTAAAAATGTAAAAAATTAAGACTTTAACATGTTAAATTTTAACTTGAAAATTTAGATATTATTTTAAACTTTTTAATTTTTTTATCCCTACTCTTTTAAAAATCTAAATTGAATTATAACATTTTACATTTAGTGAGTTGGATCTAGTTGGCAAAAACTGTGTCCAATTTTATCAGTAAAATTCTGTCGAAATACAAAAAAATGTCAAAATCGTTCGAGCAATTCAAAACCAATTAGGTATATACAAATATATGTATATACAAAAAATGCTTTTTTTTAAGGTTTTTTATTTTATTTTTTATTTTTATTTTTTATTAATTAATTAAGTTAATTAATACATAGGTATATGTTATACACGTGTCAATTATAAATTATGTATTATATATAGAATCTAATCAAGCCACGTGCTTGTATCAGTATACATGTGAATAACAAGAGTTACGTCGCTAACAATAATTGTGCAAAACAATCTTTTTCCGTCCTTACACCAAAGGTCAAGCTGGTCTAGATGAATGAAGTGTCGAATGTGTTCTCTTATCTCACAAGTAGATTGAAATGTGTGGTAAAGTAACGCGCAGTTTATCAAAAATGTAGAGTCACATAATATAGTCTTGGCCTACTTTTATTGAAGTAAAAACAATAAGTATTTAATGGGTAAAAAAATACCGTCACACCAATATCTCTGAAGGGGTGGGCATATAAATACTTGGGCACCAATGATTAGCCTACGATATTAGGTCCCATGATATGACACGCGGCAAGTCATTGTCATATCGGATAAAGACGTATCTAAAAAAACTCATATGAAATGAAAATTATTTATTTTTTGAATATGTGTGTTTGAAAGATGTTACAAAACAAGAGTTTTTAATTATATCAACATATTCTACCACCATGTTGTGTGCAAATATTTCAAAATATAATTTATATTTATTTATTAAACAATATATTATCCTCTAGTTATCTTATTATCTATAAGTAAACATTATTTTCACACGACTTATTTTAACCCTGTCTAACATATACTAAGAACATAGAATAAGTTACTCTGGAAGCTAATACGTCCCGTATGTTTCAAAGTCGAACATCGACTACCGTCGTCTACAAAAACGATACCTACTTAATAGGCACAGCTTAAAATTTAAAATTATATTTATTTAGTTATGAACTAATAATATGGAGATTATAATTAGAAATATATCTATTTGTGTTAGAAATATGTATACTTACACGAACGGTGTCTGAATACTTCGCCAGGTTTTTACATACCAATACCTATTGGTATAATTATTGGTAAAACATACCTATGTTTTACCAATAATTATAAAAAAACTACGATATCTTTGTGTGATAAATTAAAGAAATTTCAATTAAATGATCAACAATCTATACAAAATAAGTAAAATTAGAGTGTCTGTATGTAATATTAAAATAACCGCTTTTACTAAATGCATATCATACATATTATGCAAGGTATAATATTATCATTTACAAGGTATGTATACCAAAATAATGTTTTTAAGAATGTTTGTGTGTCTGACTGTCTTTCTGTTTGTACCTGCTAATTTCTCAAACAGCTGGAGCAATTTTGACGGGAATTTCACTGGCAGATAGCTGATGTAATAAGGAATGGCTAAGTCTAATTTTATTTTAGAAATATATAGAAAAAAAATTAAATAAAAATGCGGACCAAGTCGCGGGCACAGCTAGTTTGTAATAAATCTTTAGCCTAATAGGTAGGTATCTTTGTTTTTTACTTAGTTGATAAGTAGTCACGTAAAATTTTATCTTTTATGTAAGCGACTAAATGCATGTAAACATACCTTTTTGTGACAAGTTGCAAGTTAAAATTTAGTTTATCCCTACTCATCAACTAAATAAGTCACTTGACTTTTCAGTTAAGTATTATTTAGCGTTTCCACGTAATTAACTTTAAATGTTTTCTAATATTAACGATAATATAAATAATATACGCGATGAGTGACAGATGTTTTTTTTTAATATAACTTTTAAGGTTACAGAACTACACTGTGCATCCAATGTCGCGTGTAAACTCGGCTTAATTATGACATAAACAAACCACAACCAGCTCATTGTTTAGCCCACGACAGAGGACCTAAATAGCGTATTTATATCGCGCAAACATTGTATCAAGAGTATACAATTTATTAGGTGAAGAGGATGGATACACCTACGCGTAAAGCGGCGATAGCGGTCGGTGCGCTTGGGCACTGTCCGTTAGCCAGCGATAACACACACGCGTGCGCATTTCCTCCTCGGAACAATTATCGCTGGCACACAGTTGCAGCTCGACAGCCGATAGTGGGAAGGATGTGATTGGTCGCACCTGTAGCGTCGCGGGGCGGGAGGGGAAGGGACGGCCGATACAAAAAACTCGCCTCCATTTTGTTTTCTAATGCCTTTGTTGTGCACATGTACGGCGAGTTTAATGATTAATTAGTGATAAACTAATAGATTTGTTTGTATGTTTGTTATGTTTGAAACAATGGGAATGACATTTGGTATAATTTAAAAATATAAAATAAAACCGGCCAAGTGCGTGTAGAACTCGCGCACCAAGTGTACCGTACCAATATCCATCATTGTATTGGACCACATTTTATATGGTTTTTTTTCTGTTTTTAGTCTTTACAAAGCGGCCACGGAACCTTCAAAAGAACGGTTTTGATGCTAATCACCTAAATAGTCTTTGTTAGTTATTTTGATATGAGGTACAAATAGATTTCTAGATATCTAATTGTCTAAGTCTAGACTTATATTTCAATAAAAGCAAATACTTATTAACCACCTTCTAAAAAAGTAAGTTTTTCAATTCCTATGTAGTTTTGACTATTTTCCTTTTTTTGCAGTTCTGCGATTACATCATGAATTCTAAACAGCTTTTAATAGTTTTTGTTTGGTTAGATAGGGCATATTTCAGAGATGGATATTTAGCAATTGCTTTAGCGATTTATAAATATGAATCATTATAAAAATGATATTTACCAACATGATGATTACTGCGTTTAAATAATTAATATCTATTTATACTTATACAACTAAATATAATTTTACCTGTACGTATTATTTAAATAAATGCTTTTCACTAAATGTATTTGTATGGTTACAAGGTAGTACCTACATACATATGCCAAAATAATATTTTTTAAAACTTTTGTAGGTAAGTACGTCTGTACACGCTAATCTCCAAAACGGCTGGACCGAATTTAACAGGACTTCCACTGGTAGACAGTTGATGTAATAAGGAAAAACTTAGGTTTAGAAATGTATAAATTAAAAAAAAATAAAACGGGGACAAAGTCACGGGCGCTACTAGTTTTATAAAAAAGGATAGAAAATTACTTGTCATTTATTACTGTATCATAATATCTATGGACAAATTAATAATAGAGAACATTACACGGAGAAGTAAGTTATGAGTGCCTACAATGCTTCAGTGTCACGTTTGGGAGAAGACGGCAAGTAGGCAAAATTATATTATAATGGTTACAGGCACATTCATACTTAAATTTTTAATAGGTATGTCTAAGTTCCACGGTCCAATATTTTTAGCATATTTACTTAGCTGTAACTGTGATTTAGTCCGCGTTTTTATTTAATTATTTCATTTTATACATTTCTAAACTAAAAGTAGCCTAAGTTACTCCTTATTATGTCAGCTGTCTGCAAGTGAAAGTCCCATCAAACTTAGTCAGTCGTTCGAGACATTAGCCGACACAACAGATACAATATACAATCATACATATGCATTTAGTAAAAAGCTGTTATTTTAATATTACACACAGACACTTCATTTTTATTTATTTGTATAGATGTTCATAATACACGGGACGGACGGGATTAGACGGGACTTTTACTAGCAGATAGCTGATGTAATAAGGAATGGCTTAGGCGTCTTTTATTTTAGATTGTAATTTTACAAATGTATTATATATTTATAAAATTAAATATAAAATAATACTGCTATTTAAAAAGTGAAATATGGGAAATAAATATATATTAAGAATAATAAAAAACAGGTGTTAAAATATTGTAACACGAGTAGGGATGGGATTGATTCATACGGATACGGGTAGATCGGAGCCACTGAGTCATTCTGTGATTCAGTTCGTGGGCCCAGCATCACTGAATTTATCCCAAACGATGTTTACCTATTACCGAATCTACTCCTAATGACACCCTCAATTTGTGTAAACAAGTGATTAGCATGTACAAATGTTTATCGGTTCTGGGAAACCTGCCTCCACATACAGGACGCGACAGAAAATATACATTTTGTTGTTAATTTTCCTTCTTTTTGTTTTATTATCATTGAAACGTTCATGACATATTAATAACAATGGAATGAAATAAGTAAATTTCGTCACAACCATAAACCTGAAGCGGTAGCAGAGCTATAGGCAGGTATATATTACTAGCTGACCCAGAAACGTTGTTTTGCCTTAAAAATAATTACTGAAATTGGGGTTGGTCATAAAATTTTAAATTTAGGGTTACTTGGTTGATGCTACATTATAAAAAAAATAATAATAACAACTTTCGTCAAAAAATTAAAAAAATTTTTTAGGAGTGAACAACCCTTATCACTTAGGGGTATGAAAAATAGATAGTAGCCAATTCTCAGTCCTACTGAATACGCATATAGCATTTGGTAAAAATCGGTCAAGCCGTTTCGGAGGAGTAGGTACGGTAACCAACATTGTGACATGGAAATTTTATATATTAGATAGAAGATAGTCACATCGTAGAATTATTCGTAAAAGTCTGATCAGAGAAAGAGTGGGATTGAAAGAAAGTCGGTAAAAATGAGAAAGCCTATGCTCCGATGTTTCATGTAGAAAGTATGAAAGATGAAAGATTGGCAATGCAGATATACAATGCGAATGTGGATGGATGTAGATACCCGAGGAAACCTAGGTTGAGTATCGTGACATTTGACACTCGATACTCTTTGCATACCTCTTAAAGGACATCTCGTGAATATATGTATGTATGTGTAGCTCAGTGAAACAACAACTCACCTGATGGTAAGTGATGTTGTAGTGAAGGATGGAGTTATACTCAGCTAGAAAAACCTATTCACTCAAGCCTTGAAAAAGTCCAAATTATAATTCACAGGGAACACCGCTTCAGGAAATGAATTCTAATTTACAGCAGTACAAAGTCTATCGCCTTTATATCGAATACAAATTCAATTCCAGGCAACGTCACATTTTGAGATAAACATAAAAACAAGTTGTCCTATCTGAGAATCAAACTCACGACATCGTGCGTAAAGTCGGACACCGACTACGCTCGATCATAGAGAATAATTACTACAGAAATAATATTATGGTTTTTTTTCATGAATATCCGGTATTAATTTAAAAAAATAATTTGGATTTTTTACACTTCAAAATGATGCTAGATTTAAAGATGGTAATGCACTAAGCCAGAAGCCTATTCACTCTTGATTAAAGGCTAAGTTGTATTTCTCCGCAATATCTTTCTTTTTGATAGGCAAACTATGTAGATTCATCTAATGCGATGTAGACATTTGGTTGTTACTGTTGTTAGGTATTATATGACTACCTCTAAAATATAATCTTTCTGACAAAACAAAAATCATCAAAATCCACTTGGGATTGCCAGAGTAATAGCGTAATGAACATAAAAATATACATCAAATTAAAAACTTCCTCCTTTTTGGTGTTGGTTTCTTTTATTGTAATAAAACAATATTTAAATATGTCATTTTTTACAAAACAGAGTCATCAAAATCCATTTCAAATTGGCGTAGTAATGTAATGTATGATACAGTCGAGTCGAAAGTTTCCTCACCTTTAAGTCAATTAATAATAAACATACATATAAGTAATTTTGATTTCACAAACTCAAAAACAGATAATAAATTATAAAACCACACATATGCAAGACCATAAATGATCATCAAAATTAAAAATTTCGACCTACTATCATCTCGTTCAATACCGAAGATATTAAATTTTTGAAATGAACTTGTAGAGAGACACGGAGATGTAGAGGTCTGAGTTTTTTATGAATTTTTAAATAGCCGTTTTTCACATATGAAATAACCCGCAGTTCTCCAAATGAAAAGTGATACTGGGATCAAAGAAGGTTTAAACCAAAATAATCTATGCGCTCTTCGTTTAAATGCAGATAAGTTGTAATTCTCCGGAAACAAATTTTAATAAAATTTTCTAAAAAAAATTTTTAATAAATTTTATTTTGTTATATTAGCCGTTACGGATTACACTATAACATCAAATTTGTAAATTATCTTATTATATTATAACAAGAAAGTCTCAATTTACTAAGTAATATGAATGTTAACATATAACATATTAATAATTCAAGTTAGAAACTTTCCTTAATAATTATTGTAAACTATTATTTAATACCTACTAGTATCGTGCACGGATATTTAATGAATTGTTATCAATTTTATTTCAAATCGATTTTAAGCCAATTAAAACGTATAATTATTTAAAAATATTATATAAAATATTCGTGTTCATATTATGTTATTTTTTAAATTATTATTCAGTTATCGTGTATTACAAACTACCTTTCACAAATATCTACGATGAATATAATAATAATAGTAGGTAGATATAACATATAATAAAGCACCTTGTAAGTTTACTTTTAAGATGATACTCTTATTAATAAATTATATGCGTTTTTAAAAACCTTTAGAACATACTTTTATTTATTTAATGATTCACTTTTGTGTACACACAGTCAATAACTTTTTAAAACACTATAACTTTTCTATGTTATTATGATTCTGTAAAAGTCCAAAATATATATTTTACGTAAAACGTAAAAACATATACCTACCTAATATTTTTATACGCAAAATTAATCTTCAAAATGTTAATTTATAAAATGAAAATAACAATAAATAGCTATAGTCATATCTTGGAAATTATTTTTGAATGTCTGACTAGTGTTTACTGCATTACTTATTGTTAAATTGGAAGCAAGTTTAATTTAGTATATTAAAAATATTCGATCACTAGGTAAATTAAAGTAGATTTATGTATTTAAAAACTCAAGTTCACACTTAGGTTTTATCAATGTAAAATATTTTAGAAATATATTCAGTACTCTAGTGAATCTAAAAATTAGTTATATAGGTACTTTTTCGCAAATAAAGATGCGAATCTAGGCTTCCGTGGATTATTTAAATAAACATTTATCACTTCAAGTACCTAATATAAGTCTGTAACCTCATTTATTACAATAACTATACCTATTCGTAAATTATGTTATTAATTAACCACACACAGCTTAATACAAAACATACGATAAACTACGCAGCAGCCGTCGTTATCTCTGTGATATTTAGGTTCATTCAGCAATATACCAGTAATCACTACCGTTCAGTTACTATAGGTAAATGTGGCTCTACAGAACCAATCATTGCTCTAGATAATTTTATTACGATTTCCATGAAAATCCATTTCAGAACAACACATCAACCACAGGCACAACCGTCCCATTAATTCCTCAGACAGGCGGCGTTCAAAGAATAAAATAAAAAGTAAAGAGAAAAAGCAAATGAATTAGAACAACATAATCATTTACGTTTAAGACGTTAAAAGAGACTGTTCCCCTCTACAAAACAAACTTTCTTTCAAGTCTGTGTACCTGTTCCCGATTCTCAAGTGGATGAATTATATCCCGGGGGAGACGAGGGGAGATCACAACACGTTGGTTATTTCTAATGAAGACGTGTTTTATTTTTAATTTGGCCAAAGGTGATATAATTCTCACCTTCTTAACCTGACAACTTTTATTTAACTTAAAAAAAATTCTTTTTTACGGAGAAAAAAAAATACAAAATATTTCAACTCGACATTTTTATATGCGAAAGATTGGAAAAGAATGAACGTAAAAGTAAATGCAAAAAAAAAATATAGAAAAAGCTTACTTATGGCCGCAAGCCGCCTGGCCGAAGTAATGGACGTTGGGACCTGCTTACTTCTCATGTCCGCAAGCCAACCGGCCGCCAAGTATTCGTACCAACCGCCAACTCCCATAAGCGGGCTCTGCACTTTCATCTATCACGTCCCCACACACTGAGCGTAACGCACTAGATTCACGTGGAAGGTCCGCGGGCTACTCACATCTGCAAGCGCCCCAAACGTTGGCCAGGCTCCACAGTCGGTACGAGTAGCTGTCACCATAGCACCCGAACATGTCATCGGTTCTCGCGACCATGACCGCGTCGCGATAGACGTGCGGCTCGCGACAAGGCGCGCGGCGGAATGGTGCGGCCGCCTTTCGACCCGCCCTCGGCCCCTTCCCGCCCGCCACTTAATTACTGCCCCATGCTCACTACTCTACTACCACCTTCGCACCGTCATTCACCGTCACTCATTGCCACTACCGACGCTCACCTCCCGTATAAATATGTACTGACCGTTAGTTTTTTATAAAACGCCACGTAGGAGGTAAACTCCACCTTCCGATAACTCTACCTGTCTCTATCTAACCTTATGTACTTAAGATTGCGATGTAAAGACTAATACAAGATTTTTATAGCTTTAAATTTGAATTTTAATACACTCGCTTCTGAAAAATAATACTGTTTAAAATACTGTCTCTACATTAATAGAGCTAAGAATATATTAGCTATAACATTTTAATTGTCTAGTAACATTTTAAAAATATATTAAAAATTATATTAATACAAATAGCCACAATAAATAATCTATACCAATTTTAAATAGTTTTTTCTTTTTATGTGAAAATAATTGCGTCGTTTTTTGAGAAAGCTCAAGTTTTTATTTCTCCGCTTGACACTAGATGGCGTAAGCTGTAGCAAAGCGTTACGACCAATTCTTAATGAAAGATAACGTGCATGTTATCAAGAGATATTTAAATCTGTTATATGATTATTTGTTTCTTACGAACAGTAGCAATTAAGCCACTCTCACTGTAATATGTTTTATTTGTAATAATTATGTTTATCACCTTTTGTTAGTAAATGTAGAGTCCTCACATTACGTTATGATGTTTACTTTGTTAAATATGTTTGAAATATTATTAATCTTTTGAAAGTATAACAAACATTGTGTAGATACGAATTTTAATATTGTAATATAATGATTAACCTGCAGTTTTTCTTGCGTTGTTAAAGTGTATGGATATTTATAATGTATAAATAAATATCCTTGGACAATTTACCTACACAAATTGATCAAACCCCAAATTGAGCAAGTAGTAGGCGTAAAAACTAGCGCTCTTGTAAAATCCCCTAGATCAGGTAACCGTTCCCGATATCATCTGATATAATACAGACAGTTTATTCCAGTATCTTTATATATATTTCTGTGTATTATATCTCTGGCTATTTCTAGTAACTTGACCAAAATCTTGTTTAATATAAGAAAAAAACCATATTCGACCAACTCGTTTTGTTCATTAATTAGCACACATGCCTCACGCTACCAACCAACCATGAGTTTCGGGTTTAATTTCCGTCTGGTTATACATTTGTGGGATAAACATAGACGATTGTATTTATGAGACCTACGATTTCTAGCTAGCAAGTAAGTATATACTTATATTTTTTATAACTTAAAAGATAGCCAACAAGCTGGTGGCTCTTCTAATGTTTTCTATGTGTATTAGGTATAATTTAATTGATATAATCGTCGCATATAGACACCATAGATGTTACCGACTTTGTCGCTATATTAAGGAAGAGAATATTGGACCACATCTACTATTATACCGGTTATCCTAGCCTCCGATATAAAATATTAACGCTGGCATATGGTAATTGTTTATGTATTTTTTACCTACCATCAAACTAACACGGGAATTTCCTATCCGTGACTTCACTCATTACGCACTCTTTAGCATTTATTATTAAATAATTAAGTATGCCTTTACTATTAATAATTATTTATGAAATACGATATATCTCCTATAATCTACATATTTTACACCTAAAAGACAAAAGTGATTGGCTGAACTAACAATCTAGAATTTTGATTAGAAGTCCCATATATGTAGATAATATGTTGATATGATCAGTCTTTGCACTTTGACTTACTAAATTAACCAACTGGTTGTGCAGAATGGAACTCGGTGAAAGAATAATTCCAATCTAACATATTTTATTTTTGAAAAAATATTCCAGTCGGACCAACTGGTTGTGTATAATGGAACTCGATGACTGTTTTTCCACTTTGACCAACTAAACTAACCATCTGGTTGTGAACATTAATATTATGACAGATTTGTTTTTTTAAAGCGAAATTTTTTTAAATCTACGTATATTTAGTAAAAAGAAATATGATAATGATTTCATGCGCGACGGTTTTTGTTTGTATGTGCTGTTTTTAAGTTAAAATTGCTGAACCGATTCTAATGATTTTCACCTCTATCTCAATCTATGAGATAACTAAAAATATCTAAAATTTGCAAGTGAAGTCACGGTTAACAGCTAGTTTAGGATAATGTGACTTTGCAATAAAAAAATAATTCATTTGTAAACAAATATTTTCTATTTCAGTTGTACCAGATGAGTTTAAATAATTAACAAATGACTTTGTTTACAAGTATGATGATAGCTACCATAAAAACCACAAAATAATATGACATCAATGTTCTACACTTTTATCAATAAATTATTAAAAAGTGCGATATTAATAGTATTTCAAGAATTAAAATAAAAAAATATGTTGTCACGCCCGTTATTTCCGACAGGGTAGGCAGAGGTACTTATTCACCCACGGTTAGCCGCCGATAACGAGTACAAAGTAAAATCTATACAAATAAATATAATTTGAGTGTCTGTATGTAATATTAGACTAACCGTTTCTTACTAAATGCATATGTATGTTTGCGAGAATTTTTAGAATTTTTGTCTGTCTGTCTGTCAGTATGTTTTGACGGGACTTTCGCTGGCAGACAGCTATTGTAAAAAAGAACAGCTTAGGCTACTTTTATTTTAGAAAAGTAAGTAAGTAGTAAGTAAAAGTAAAGTAGTAAAATGAAAAAAAAACGCAGACGAAGTCGCGGTCGCATCAGTATGAAACAAAATCACATATATACATCTATATAAATAAATAAAATTGGACTGTCTATATGTAATATTAAAATAACTTTTACTAAATGTGTATGTATGTTTATAAGGTACATATACCAAAACAGTATCTTTTAGAATTTTTGTCTCTCTGTCTGTCTGTACCCTCTAGTCTCTGACAGCTAGTAAAATTGTAAAATGTGCCTATTTTTTTTGTAACTTTTTTATCTTTACATTGTAAGCCTTTTAGGCATGTTTAAGATCTTCCGAGATTTGCAAAAAATATAATTTATTACCCAACAATATTGTGTACGAAGTCTATAACTTATACTAAAAATGTTTTCAATTGTCTCGGTTAAAAGAACAAAGACATGTAAACCTACTCTACCGGCATGATTAGTTGTATTAAGTATGACATTTGCGACTCTATCTCTATTGAATAGAGTTCTTATTGGATTACCATTATCCCGATGGAATATCTTTTGCGTAACCTTTACTGCTGAAGACAATAGCACCTTGTTCACACGTGCAGAACACGTGCGTAAGCGCATCTTTACCTAACTAGCAAAGTTAAGCGCTTATACATTTCCAGAGCTTATTTTGAGGTTTTATAAACAGCGCTTTAACGCTGAGTTGTGTATTAGTAACACCACCTAACGTTTCTTCAGTAATTTATACTTTAACGTCTTTGTTCAGTGCTGTATTGTCTTTGTCAAGCGTCTGTGAAACCGTCTATGAAGCCCATATGGCTGCATTCATTCTTGAGAAAAAAACCTATGACATTCTTTTTTTTCAATAGTATGTTTCCTTGCAGTGGATACTTATGTACCAGTTTTAAGTGAGAGTCAACTTGTGCACAGAGGGTTCCGTACCATCTAAAAAGAAATTCACGTTTGTTGTATGGGAACGTCTTTTATATATTTATTTTATTTTGTGTTTAGTGTTTATTGTTGTAGCGGTAACAAAAATAGATCATCATTATACTATCACGGTTCATGATATACAGTCTGGAGAAGACAGACAGACGGACAGCGTAGTCTTAGAAATAAGTTCCGTTTTTTATCTTTTGCGTACGGAACCCTAAAAATGGAATGGTAAGAATTACATTTCGTCTGGACATCACAGTCGTTTAAGGTTACTTAATGGTGACTTTGAGTAATGTAAGGATTTTTACTATGACAAAGTAATATAATATGTTTTTTTATGGATTAAAAAAATGGTCACCGATACTTATTCTTGTATATTTTGTCAATTATAATATAATTTTGCTTAACCACATTTGAAGGGGGTTATTGGAAGATTAGATATTCATTTTATATTATTTAGATTCTATAAAATCGAAGTATCTTGATTATTGTTGATATTTAAAAAAAACGCATCACAGTAAGTACATAAAGCCATTTCTATTGAATGATCTATTAAAAAATATATTATTAGGCAGAATAATCGTGTGAAAACATACAATCGAATTAAGAACCTCCCCTTTTTGAAGTCGATCAAAATATAAACAATTGAAGACTACGGCTTAAGAATAGATGACGGTTAGTTTTATCATAAAAACTGTAAGCATAGACTACAAAGTTATTAATAAAGATCTGTAGAATCCTATCTGCCACTAAGGGATGAAGAGTTGATCTTAAAACATCCACTACAAAATTGCAAGTACTAAACTTCATAACGTCGTTGCAACTTTAAAACCTCTTATGTGTAAAAATATATTTTAGGGTAAAATTGATATTAAATATCTACTGAAAAAATCTAATGAAACAAATTAAAACAAAAAATATAGGAATCAGCATCGTTATTTATTACTTTTTACGTTGCTATTGTTGATTAAATTGAAAAATTATAGTCAGAATAATGTAGGAGACTCTTTCAGTAGATGGTTTTTATCGATTTTCTTTAGACATAAGAGGTTTTAAAGTTGCAACGACGTTATGAAGTTTAATACTTGCAATTTTGTAGTGGATGTTTTAAGATCAACTCTTCATCCCTTTCTAATTCAAGCCGGAACAGTAGTGGCAGATAGGATTCTACAGATCTTTATTAATAACCTTTGTAGTCTATGCTTACAGTTTTTTATGATAAAACTAATCGTCATCTATTCTTAAGCCGTAGTCTTCAATTGTTTATATTTTAATCGACTTCAAAAGGGGAGGTACTTAATTTGATTGTATGTTTTCACACGATTATTATGCCTAATAATATATTTTTCAATAGATCATTCAATAGAAGTGGCTTTATGTACTTACTGTGATGCGTTTTTTTTAAATATCAACGATAATCAAGATACTTCGATTTTATAAAATCTAGATAATATAAAATGAATATCTAATCTTCCAATAACCCCTTTCAAATTTGGTTAAGCAAAATAATATTATAATTGACAAAATATACAAGAATTCCTAAGTAGAATTTTTAGGTAAGGCATCCCAAAAACCTGATTGCTTTTTTTATTTTACACAGTTTTATAACATGAAATACCAGGTGGATGGGTAGGGGCAACAGTAATAAAAGTTCTAAAGACACCAAGGTTTCCACGAATACTAATTACCTACGATAGGTACCTGAGAGTTGCTAACATCTGGCGAGCATATGACACCAGGTAGCCCATTATCGCGTGGGACAACATCTCCAAAAATATTACTTTATTACCTCTAGTCTCAGCTCTGAGAATATCACAGCTCAAACAATATAACGCAATCTGTTTTTAACACTTGTCAACATCTATGGCTTTGCTCGTCAATAAGAGCGACTTTTATTTAAAAATAATATAGGTAGGTACTTCTACCAGATCTATTTGATAAGACATGGCTTTGATTTTAGGTGGGATCTCAATTATTGAATGAATGTTTGTCTGTATGTCATCGATGAACTCCAAAACTACTAGCCCGATTATAATGAAAATTGGTATTTATGTTTATCTATTTTTCCAAGGAGAAGATTTGATGATATGCTCATCAATGTCGTTCGCTACCAGGTGGCGCTGGAGTAGGTGGCGTAGCAACGCGCGCCAGGTACAGCTATTTATCTATAAAAATGGCAATAAATCATATTTGTTATATGGGAGCATACTTTATATATTCAGTTTATTCGGTTTTTAGTATTTATTGTTATATCGGCAAGAAAATGACATAATCTGTGAAAATTTCTACTATTTAGCTATCACGGTTCAAAAGATACAGCCTGGTGATATACAGACAGACCTACAACGGAGTCTTAGTAATAGGGTTACCTTTTTACGCTTTGTTTACAGAACTTTGAGAACATAGCAAAATTGATTCATTAGTTTTAAGTTATGTTGTAATTTTAAACATAGTTTTTTTTGTAATTTTAAGCATAGTTTAGCTTATTCTAAAAGTTGTGAATTGGACATACAACTTTGACAGTGATACAGGCAGGCAATGACCGAGTCGGATTTTTTATTAGGGTTCCATACCCAAAAGGTAAAAAACAGAACCCTATTACTAACAGTCTGTCCGTCTGCCAGGCTGTATGATGTGATGTGATGTGAT
>DVZL01000121.1:0-29329 GCA_018236625.1 Lasaia peninsularis
AACTGCCTTCCACCCAGGCAGCTCGTAAGAGGCGAGCACAGGGTCTATTGTCACCAACACCGTGACATTGGCTAGGTCGAAGAGTGTTGCAACGACTCGTCCGGATTGGTAGCACCGCCTTACCTATTCCTGCCACAATAGCGTCAGTACTCGCCATTGTCGTGTTCTGGTTTGAAGGGTAAGGTAGCCAGTAAAATTACTCACGCAAGAGGCTTACCATCCCAGCCTCAGGTTGGCAACGCACTAATTCCACCTTTGGTGTCTATAAGCGACGTGTATTTCTTACCATCAGGCAATCCGTCTGCATGTTTGCCTTCCAATATCATAAAAAAAAATCTACTGGACTTACGAGTCGTCGATATGCTAGCACACCTCTGCCAACCTCTTCGGAGATAATAGCTGTGATTTAGTAATAGTCGTATTAGATTAATATAAAAATGGTTGACAAAGAAAACAATATTTAATTGCTAACATAGAGTAAGAATTGATTAATTATTACTTTAAGAGACCACTTAAGTACGATATATTTTTCATAGATGGCGCTGTTAGCAATATGTTAGTAGAGGCACTACAATTGTGTAACTGTTTCAAATATCGTTATCTTATCAGTAAATAATGAACTAAAAACCATTATTTACAACATTTAAAATGCTCAAAAATGGAAATTCGCCTATAATAATCGAAAATCAATAATTTATTATAAAAAGTTCTACAACGCGATATATGAATTTTTAACTTTTGTATGTATATATACGATAAATTTGCTTTATCAAATCTTAGGGAGTTCCGACCAGTTCAGCTGTCGAGGTTACTATCAGAATCTTTGATGATTCTCTCACCTTGTGGAAAGTCCCCGGAGATAGGGCGGAAAGCGTCACATCTTGATGGTGTAGGCCGGGCTGGTGTCGTAGGGGAGGTTTAACCTGCACGACGTCGGTCCCGTAGCGTTGCTCAGAGCACAGGCAATGTTGATAGAGCGTTCTGCTCTAACTAAATGGGGCTCACTCGGACTGGAACTCTACTTTTTTTAACGGTTCTGTACCTAACTAAAAACGGCATAAATAAGAATGTATTACTAAGACTCCGCTGTCCGTCTGTCTTTCACCGGGTAATAGCTAGAATTTTGATTTTTTTTACAGATGCTGTATAACAACAATTAATATAGAATAAAAAAATAAATAAAAATATAATGAAATTATTATTTAAGGGAGAATAATGTATAAGATACATGACGTATTTTTTCTTCGTTTTTACATATGATGGTACGGAACCTTTCAGGCGCGAGTCCGACTCGCATTGGCCGGTTTTTCTTAATCCCACTTCTAACGGAAGGAATATTATGTTCTACGAATATATAATGCTGTTGAATTATAATTATTGTACTGTATTACATATGTACGGTAAAAACTATTTTTTGTATCATTCTGGATACGACGAAATTAGTGTAAATTATTAACTCACTAAGATAATAAAGTAAAAATTATATTTAAATACACCCTTTTTAGGGTTCTGTACTCAAAGGGATGAACCCTTTGAGTACAGAATTCATTCCATTTTTAAAATGGGACCCTATTATTGAATTCTCTGTCTTTAATTAAATGATTTTGGTAGTGTGTAATTAAGCTATGTTTATTACTTAAAATACGGCCAAGTGTGAGTCGTATATGAATTGTAGGTTGGTGACAGACAGACGGACAGCAAAGACGAACACCTAAACAATAGGGTTCCGTTTTTACTTCCGTTTGTACGGAACCCTAAAATGAGCCTCATCTAATGTTTATTTGGAGAGGTAAATTTTAACTACAATATGATTAAGTAAAGTGAAAATTAGACAGGTTCTTACAGAAAAATTACAACCCTTATCTTGGGTTATGTTATTTATAATATAAAAACTTCCACTTTAACTGTCTATTAAAAAGTATTGAAAGAAACTACTTATGAACTTGCCCCCAGAGAGATTTGAACTCTCGACCCCTGGTTTACAAGACCAGTGCTCTAACCCCTGAGCTATGGAGGCTTGTGATTGTACCATCGAAAATGAGAATTATTTTTTGTGACGGTATTATTAGTTGATTTTTAATTATTAATTACTTATTTATGTAATTAAATGAGAAAATTACATTTCACAAAGACATGTGTATTAGTATTAATATTTATACAATATACATTAATGTATAAAAGTATATTTAAGCGATTAAAGAAGTAAATAATATCTTATGTAGAAAATAGTTTTTTTAATTTTTCATAGCCTCTTAGAATGTCTCTATTTTTCACTCTTAGATACTAAAGCAGTACATAATATAACATTTTATTCACTAAAAATAGTTCACACAAATGTATCAGTTATTATTGTTTTTTTACTATTATAACTGATACATTCCCCGTGTTGTTCTGATCCTCTGTTTAGAATAGACCACCAACTGCCTTCCTACCTGGCAGCTCGTAAGAGGCGAGCATAGCTGGGTCACTACTAGTACTAGTACTAGTGGTAGAGTGTTTCAATTGTCACACAATGCCAAAGTGGAGAGGTCATAAGGTGATGTAAGGAATGTCCAAAACCGGTGAGTTTGCATGAAGCGAATAATGAACGTGGAGGAAGCTAGGCAAGTATGCAGGGATCGTGATATTTGTTACCCGATACTCTCTGTCTACCCCGCAAAGGACCTGGCGTAAAGATATGTATGTATGTACAATCGATATAATTTCAAAGCTTATGATGATTAAGTTTTACTGTATTGGTTTATTTGTAATCTGATTTAATTCAGACGAAAAAGAGTTACGAGTTTTTTATTCTTTAAAGGTATATCCACACTAGTGGGTATTAACCACTATGAATATGTGTCGTATAATATTTTGTAAACTGCCTAACCATTGATTTTCTATTTAATCCAATTACAACATTATATTACTGTTTTTTTTCTTGTGATAAGATAATTAACAAGCCACGGCATCCCTGATGGTAAAATACTTCTTAGCTTAGCCCCCACCAGACACCAGTTTTACGCAGAGCGATTTTCATCTGACCTCTGCAACCCAGAAGGGAAACTAGGCTCAAAATCTAGATTAGGTCGAATTCAATGAATCCGAATTTCCTCACGATGTTTTCCTACACCGTAAGAGCACTCGAAATATGTACATAAGTTATAAAAACTCATCGGTACATGGCGGGGTTCAAACCAGAACTACCGAAATGGGAGTCCGAAGCGCGTACCGCAAGGCCACCGAGACTCTGATGGTAAATGACTACTGTGGTCTATGTTCATCATAGTTATGGGTACGATGCTATTCTTTGGCTAGGTTGTCAGGCTTAATGTGAAAGTATTCCCACTGCCTTAGCTCTCGTAACGGAGCACGACATAGACATAATGGCGGAAGGGCGGTGTAGCTCTACCGAGGCAAGTGCACAGCACTCTATCACCAGTGCCCTTGTGGGTAATCACCCATTTAACCTATAATCGCCATTTACGAGCTGCCCGTCAGGAAATCAGATGGGCAATCTACACGGGGAGAATCTCGGAAAAAACCGGCGAAAAACAATGCATCTGTTTGGCGTTATTCCTCTAAAGTGGAATTTTAATAATAATTAACACATAATTTATTAAAAACTAGCTGTGCCCGTGACTTCATTCGCATTTTTATTTAATTATTTTCTTTTGTACATTTCTTAAATAATCTTCTAATATAAATATAGCCTAAGCCATTCCTTATTACATCAGCTCCGCCAGTCTGCCAGTGAAAGTCCCGTCAATATCGGTCCAGCTGTTTCAGAGATTAGCGAGTATAAAAAGACGGACATAAAAATTCAAAAAACCTTGTAAATATACTTATGCACTAAATGAAAAGCGGTTATTTTAGTATTACATAGTCACTCCAATTTTATTGATTTGTATAGTATTATTATTTATTCTATATATATATATATATATAAATAGAATAAAATAATTCAGTAAAAACGAGGACGTCATCGCGTGCATAACCAGTTTTAACTAACTCTGTATTAATTCTGTGAAATGTGTATTGTTTTAAATCGCCTCTGTGGTGTAATGGTACAGGTGTCGCCTGTTAAGACCATTAGCCACATGGGGTTCCGGGTTCAATTCCCAGGTCGGGCAACTATTCTTAAGTGTTTTTCAGATTTTTCTGAATGAGCATTACATTGCATTGGCATGTGCCCGAAGTGGCGACAAGCTTGCCACCTATCACATCAGGGCCCTAGTACCTTGGCTAATCGTGGGTGTGTTCTTGTATATCTACTGGACTTAGGAGTCGTGGGCACCTCTGCCTATCCTTTAGGGAATAATAGGCGTGAAGGTACTTTTTTGTATATTTTCTCTTACATTTTACCTTGTTTTTTTTATTTTTCTAGTAAAAGAAGTAATATAAAATATCTTAAATTTAGCACTGCAACTCAATGTTCAAGTAAAAAAAAAATCATAAAAAGAAATAAGGAATCCGCAATATTGTCTTAAGGTGAAACAAAGTTGAAAATTATTTCTTTGAAAATCATTATCTGCATTGTACCAGTGCACGCGCACCTTAAAATATAACCTCATTATTATAACTCGGTAGAGTCACACATCAAGCGAACACCAAATTTGGCAAACATACTAATTAGTTCGTTAACTGTGTCTCTGAAATGTTTTAAGTGTTGTCGAAACTTGTCTACAATTCCAATAACATATTTTATTAATAAGCAACAGAGTTTATAAGTAGGTACTCTGAAAAATTATAATTAGTTGTGCCCACGACTTCGTCCTCGTTTTTATTAAATTATTTTATTTTATACATTTCTTAAAGTCTATCTGTAATAAAAGTAGTCTAAGTCGTTCCTTATTACATCAGCTGTCTACCAGTGAAAGTCCCATCAAAATCGGTAAAGCCGTTTTAGGGATTAGCGGGTACAAACAGACAGACAGATTGACAGACAGATAGACAGATTGACAGACAGATAGACAGAGAAACAAACAGAGTTAACTTTTATTTTAGAGTTTTATTTTAGAAATGTATAAAATAAAATAATTTAAATAAAACGCGGACGAAGTCGCGGGTACAGCTAGTGTTAAATAAAATTATAAAAAAATATCTAATCGAAAATGCAATTTAAAAAAACATTGTCAGGTTGAAGCTCATTTCTCGGGCATATATGAACCATTTATATGTACATTTTATTAATTGATGTCACAAAACTCCTAAAATTCTTTTTAATCAAAATAAAAAAATCATGAAGATATCTGTCTGCTTATTTATATTCCTATATCAAATTGTATGTTATCACTACATAGTATAACACAAAATCGCTTTCTCTGTCCCTATATCCTTTTGTATGCTTAAATCTTTAAAACTACTCAACGGATTATGATGCGGTTTTCTTTCCTTAATAGAGTGACTCAAGGGGGGGTTTTAAGGGGTGGGTTGTTAATATTATATAGAAAAAAAAATGTAATAATTGCCTCGGTGAGCTAGTGGTACTTACATTTTGGTTGTCCAGGTACGAACCTCGCCATGTAAGTGATTTTTTTTCTAAGCTAAATGCATTTTCTGAGTGCTCTTACAGTGAAGAAAACATACCCCTGACTACCATTTTGTGAATATAGGGGGGATGATATTTATTTACGTAGTAACTAGCTGTCCGCCCGCGGCTTCGCCCGCGTGAGTTATTTTAATAATACAGACAAATTTCAAAGGGCAGACATTTTTCCGACTTATAATACTAATCGCGTAAAAACATAACCTCTTTTAATGTAGTCGGTTAAAAGTCCTCCTCAAGGTCTACTCTATCTCTGTACAAAATTTCATCAAAATCGGTTTAGTGGTTTAGGCGTGAAAGCGTAACATGCAGACAGACAAACAGAGTTACTTTCGCATTTATAATATTAGTAAGGATAATAGATTTTCGCATTTTTATATCTTCAGGGCTAAAACCTTAGTTATGCTGTAAAAAGCATGAAGTACTTTGTACCTCTGTATCTAATCTAATGAATTTAGCCGGCATGGAATTTTTTAGTAGACTAGTTTTGTGTGTAGTTATGGTATAAACATTAAACGCAATTTAAGGAAATGTTTGATTGTTTCAGAATTCAAAGTCCATATAAAAGTAAAATAGAAAAAAGTAATTCTTACTTCATACAGTTTTTATTTTCTTAAAAAGTATAGCTGTTGCCCATAGCCAAGTCCTTGTACTGAACTTATTTCGTTTACACAAATTTAAACCCCCTATTTTACCCCCTTAGGGGTTGCATTTTGAAATATTGTTTCTTACTGTCTACTACGTCATAATAGGGTATTTTACATCAAACATAGGCATACACTAATCGATTTTCAAAGTTCAATCCCTAAGGGGATGAAATAGGGGATAAAAGTTTGTACGAACTAAGTAACTAATAGGACTAAATAACTTCAATACGCGGTATAGATTGGCTTCTATACAAGGCCAATGAGTGTATATAAACAGTTTCCATATTTACAATATTTACAAACTTCCTTTCGATTAACAAGTGTAACATGTGCCCAGGGATTTTCTACCTTGTAAAAATTCAATTACAAACTCATTGTTACTCATATCGAGACGTCACACGTCATTAAGCAGGGCCAATGAAAATCGTAAAAGTATGTCCGGTGATCGTTGCGCTTCGAGAATAATCGAATGTACCACGACCAATTACGGGTTTGTGCTGTAGCGAGGTGTACTTTTATTGGGTGTAAGATTTAAGTGCCGATCGACACGCCAGAGAACGGCCCAGCCTGATTTTTATGGCCACTTATGTCTCTTAGAAAGCCTTTTTGCTCATATTACCCACTCAAGTCCACGATTTTCCATAGTTAAGAAATGATATAGTTAAAAAGGAAGTGAATTTCTGTGTACAATGATGCGATTATTTATAACCGATTTCGGAAATGAGGTTCTCAATTCGTTCGTTTTTTTTGTTACGCGATTACTCTATCAGTTCGGAATGGATTTGGACCTTTGTACAAATATTTTATTGTTTTTTTTTTAATTTACCTCAGTTAACATAATATTATATAAATTATGATTGTACATCAAACGTCTACCAAAAAGCAAAAGTAACTTCGGTCCGACCATAGACCACAGAGTATATCAGGTTCATATCTCGCTGCTTTTTGGTTTTTCTGTGTACCGCTCAACATATTTTTCAAAAGGATTTACTTTCTGAAAAGCTAGCATTCGAATGTGGAGATATTTTCGCTACGCTAGTAATGTATATATTATGACATACCTAGCCATTCTTTAAATATATATCTACATGTACATATCTTAACACCAGGTCCCTTGTGGCTAGGCAGAGAATATCGAGTGCCAAGTCCTTAGTGAACAATTACGTCACAAGAGAAGTACTTGTGCGAAATTTTAAGTTTCTAGCCCTACGGGTTTGCCCTGTGTGTATATTAGTCAATCACTTTTGTCTGTTATGTTAGATAGATTATGTAAATATGTAAATGAAACATCATCTTGTGTTTAAAATTGCAAACAGTAATTTATTGTTTGACATATTTATTAACATTACGGTAGCTGTTATACCTAAACAAAAAATGAGAGTCATGTTCAGTGTTTATGAGTATATTGAAGGTGGATGGATTTGTCTTTCATGTCACATAAAATAAAAACATCTAATTAACAATCATATGCATCAAAATAATCAAAGGCTAGTATATCCACGACTCGTAAATCCAGTACATATAATAGAACACCCACGATTAGCCAAGGTACCTACTACGGCCCATGATGTGCTAGGTGGCAAGCCTCTTCAAGCACATTTCAATCCCGGGCAATGTAATGCTTACTTAGAATAATCTGAAAAACATTTATGAAAAGTTATAAGTATTTATCTTGTTTTTTCTATTCATATGAAATAACTAAAGATTTTTAAGTCAAATATACACATGTCTTCACACCAAATCCATTACACATTATGCAGAGAGTATCCAGTGCAAAGTGTTTTTTATTAATAAGCGACCAAATAGCTCGCGTATTATCCGAGGGCGGCGTCAAGAGTCTCCGCAACCGACGTGTACGCATGAAGAGTATGACGAAAGTAGAGAAAGCTAGGCGGGTGTGTAGGGATCGTGACATTTGACACTCGATACTATCTGCCTACCCCGCAAAGGACCTGGCGTGAAGATATATTGTTAATTTAAAAATAAAATCTTTCTACCGTAATTACCCCCACCCACACCAATTTCATCACCACCGTGACGCGCTATTTGATATCATGCAACGGAAAATAGGTTAGAGATAATCTGTGAAAACAAATACAACGTTTCTTTGCAAGTATTGCAACATGTAATGTTTCACAAATGTACTCGATAAATTAATATGATCTCTTCCTCATACTGGGATAAATCATAAAGCTGAACTATCATAGCCCAATTTGTTATTATGCTCCACTTTATTGGATACAGGATTACTGCGAGCCGATTTATGAACGATAGAAGATCGATCTGAGCTTATTTTGCTTATTTCTTGTACATTATGTTAAGATTAGAGATATTTTATCGGAAATTACGATATATTTTCTTCATCAACATAAAACTTTCTTTCATATTTTTTTATGGAATCAGGAAGCAAACAAGCACTTGGCTCTCCTGATGGTGAGAGACAACATGCATTTTCATGTTATTGTAAAATAATTTAATGTTTATTTATTTTAATTGAAATTAATAAAATAGAAAAAGAGCTCGGCTCGAGTTCGATTCCCGACGGGGACAGGCATTTGTGTGATGAACATAATATATGTCTGTATTTCCGGGTATGTTTATTAAATTTATTCTGGTATATATTTAGCTGGTATTGGTATCGTTGTGATACAAACATATACCAAAACAACAATTTTTACAATTTTTGTCTGTCTATCTATTTGTACCCGATAATCTCTGAAACGGCAGGACCGATTTTGATGGTACTTTCACTTGCAAATAGTTGATGTAATAAGGATCTTAGGCTTCGCCTACTTTTATTTTAGAAATGTATAAAATAAATAATTTATTAAAAACGCGGACGAAGTTGCGGGCACAGCTAGTATTATATAAAGCGTATAATATTAATAGATACATCCATTTCTAAAATTGTCCAAAAAGAGATAACAGAAAACGTAAACGAGGTTGGTGACATATTTTTACGATATATTTGCACAAGCTAATTACATAAAACTTAGAACTTAAGCAGTTGTCAAATAATCAGATTTCACGTCTTAATCTTTTTGTGGCCCGTGCCTCAAAACATTGACTGAGGTTTGACAGATAAGAATGAGATAAGGGCAACAGCTGTACCATACCAATATTTGCGGAGATCAGTAAAACAAACCAGCAATGGAGAAACGTTTCTTGCAGCAAAAGAACCGCTTTTGCGATTATTTCAATCACATTGAATATGTTTAAAACTACAATTTATACATTTATTTTACTCGTCTACAACAAGAAAAATCATTTAATTTTTTCTTGTCTCATGTCGCCTCATCATTTTTACCTCATACACATAGAACATAAATTGTAATATAATCAAAATAATTTATAAAAGCCTCTTAGTTATTTTTTTAATATTTAGCATGAATTTAAGCAACTGCCATTAGTCAAGTAATTAATTTGCATCAAATTCAAAATAACCATAAGTTGTCATTAGATGTCCTGTGAGGGTTTTTAAGTAAAGCGATGCATGGAGTCCTTACCTAAGCTTATCAAGTGAGATTTGGCGGCATCGAAAAAATAAAAATATACTAATTTCTTCATGAATACTTCACTCGTCCACTTGACTGAACAAAATTACACAAAATGCCACCAAAATTGTCTAATTTTACCCATTAGCATGTATACTACGCGTAATTCAATAAACGACATAAAATTGAGTCAATTTTTTTCTCGTTCCCGTCAAAACTCCCCAATGACTAATCCTTTAAGTTTTTTTTAATCTAGTATTTCTATTAACGAGAAAGGCAAAGGAACTCAGTCCATACAGCCTTGTCATATTTTGTTATCTTAAAACCTTTGATTTATATAAAAATTATGACAGAACTCTCAATTTGTTTCCTCTGCGGCGCAGTCACAACTGTAAAATCCTACAGCCTAACTCGAAATATAAACTACAGAATTCATGTTATTTTTATTAAAATTAAAAAATAATAATATTGTTCCCAATTTTTAATTTTTCGTCAGAAAAATAAAACAACAGGCTTTAACTTCTACTATGAACACTCTACACTGGTGTAGTACGAAACATTCACACGATTCGAATATTGACACACTTGTGTATACACACATCACGATTGTTTACATTGGTCGAGAAGATGCAAATCGTTAATTTATCGCCACCTTAAGAAGCAACTATATAAAACAAACCGCAAACAAGTGAAGTTCAAAGACCTATCACTTGAACGGTTTGGTTTGTATTTGAACAAGTGTTCCAAACATTCACTTGCAAACGCAAAAGGGCTTTTACATAAACCATTCACAAAATGTAGACGAGTCCTAACTTCCTTTGAGTAAATAATTGTCATAATAACTTATTCGAGCTATTACAACACTTCACTATAAAGTAATCGTGTTCCTATTAAATATTATTATTAATAACAAGCCATTGCCCGCAACTGTTGCCAAGTCATTTAGTCCTAGCAAACATATTCCTAAAAACTTTTAACCGCCATATATGATAACAATGGTAATACATTTATTACAACCAATTATAATTTTAAATAAACAAATAAAAGTAATAACGTCTATTCTTATTTAAGCCATCTACATTTTTAAGTTGTAACTTTTAGCAGTTACCACGTTCTCAGTGGTTTGACGAGGCTAAAATTGTTATTTTTCATGTCAAGCTAGCTAGCAATAAATATTTAGTTTAGATACCTTACCTCACAAATAAATGTTACGATTATACTCGAACGTAAATACCAAACATCTCAAACTGTTTGTGAAACTACAGGTTTAAGACAATAGAAAATAAGAAACAGTAACCTTCGTACGGTATGTAGTGCATATTAATATTAATTTTATAGATTTCTGTTAAATTTACAATCGTATTGTACTGTCTGTAAACAGATACATGTAACTGTAAGATCTAAATTATTTGAAAATCCTGCTTATTGTTCAGAGAAATGTTTGCTGAACACTCTTTTTTCAAAGTGGGGAATGGAAAAAGGTAACGGCTTTCTAGGGCAATAGTAGATTCCGCCCTCGGAGACCCTCTGAGATCTATCTTTACTTAGGGAAACACGACACTGATATGTAGATAAACTAGTTATATTAATCAGGGTGGGTTGTCACAAAACTGGCATTTAGTCTGAGTCACGGTGTTAGTGATAAATCGGTAAGCAGTTGCTCTATATCTATATTCTGCGAAGAAAACAAGGAGTCATATTAAGTATGTAGTTATACCAGTAATACAAGTTAATCTATATTATAATTCATAAATACTTATCATAATCTATAAAAACTTTTATAATATTAAACAAAACAAACAAACACTCAAATAAGTAAGAACAAAGTTGTTTTGATGCAAACACAAAATGATATAACTGGCTGTTAAGAGGTCTTTATTACGTTTTACAACGTAATAAACAAACCGTAGAATTTTAGGATTAATTTGATTATGGTCAATTATTCAAAAATGATCCTCATTTATCCTTTGCTAATAAGCCAAAAGCATCTAATTTGGTCGGCGGTGTCTTTGCTGGTCAGGAATTAGAGCACTTTAGCGTATCGGTAAAATGAAACTAATATAAACAAACGATAATTAAGTGACTCTAAAACGATTTCATCGTAAATGGCTTAGTGTTTACTGTGCGAGGACTCATCAACGACGTGAGCTAATACGAGATAGAAACGAGGCAATTATTACAACAATATTTACACTTCTATAACTATATTAATATGTACAATACCTGATTTCTATCTAGAGAAACGACTGCCATTTGTTTTTTAATCATAGTTGTTTTTTACCGTGCAAGTCGCTCAGATATTCGCCGCCTGTAATCCACCACTTTGTCTATTCCTATCGCCCATTAGGCCTAACAGACCAGTCACAGGACAGCGGCGCACCTACAACACCTATGGTATCTCTATATAACTCCAGTGCACGTTGCTGTGGTGTTCCGAACCGGATGCAGGTAAACATACACACGCCTAATATCTTAATCTATGGTAAATAATATTTTTAGACTGTATTGGTAGGTATACTACTAAACATATATCTCAACATATCCGCCTAGCCGTTGTCAGTTATAAAAAAGCTATTTATCTTATAAATGAATAACAAATATTAGCCAAGGCGATTGAAATAAAAAGTATAGATAAGGCTTGTGTGGTTACAATTGCTGAGCTATCTGCGCGCGCGCACCGCAGTAAAAGCTCATTGTAATTCGAGCCTCAAATACGAAATTGAATAATGCTGACCTATCCCGACACCGCCTTAACCATAAATCACCAAGATATTTATGTCCCTCAACCCCTCGCGCCCCGCTCCCCTCTCAGGCCTTACACTCGGCTAAAGATATAAAATATTAAATAAAAACTAGCTAAGTGCGAGTCGAACTTAATCACGGAGCGTTCCGTACCACCGACTTAGTGAAACACAAACTTTCAAGTAATCTTAAACTATTTAAAATGTATATTTCGTGTAATCATTGATATTTAATTTTAATTAAATATACATCAGAGCATGTTTTGATTGTGTGTAAAACTAAAAGTTTTTGGTTTTTCTTAGTTAGTTAGAGTTTTAGTAAGTGAATACTCTAATCATTTTTTTAAATATTTTTTTTCTTTTTATTCCATTTGATGATTCAGATGATATATTATTTACCCAAACGGCAAAAAAGATTGTCCACACATGAGTGGACTCGATTATACAACATCAAAATGTAACATTATTTCTCTTTCTTAATGTTTATTTATGAAATTAATCTTATCATCTACTGGTGACCTATTTATATGATGTTTACTGCGGACATTTCTTATAAAGAAGAAATTTGTTTCCTTTTTTGTTTTCAAAAAAAGGAAAGATTAGGTAAAAAAGTACAAAATTGCAAGTATAAGTATTATGCATAATTTAACAAGCTAAGATAAGTTTGCCTTTTGTATAATTTTACATATTAATTTGTATTTAGTTGTTGTGTGTACTATTCAAAATTAATTAAATAATTAAATTGAAGACGGAACCCTAAAAACCTACATAAAATGGTACGTAATTTCGATTGGAATCGAATTTGCGAAGGCAATGCGGTTGTGTTACTATTCTGCGGTTAAAACCTAGGTAACAAATCAATGTGTAAAATGTATTTGAATAAAAAATATGTATTAACAATACTATTGTCTGTGGTTACGTAAATGCAAGCTGCAAATGATGCAACGCTGTTTGTGCATACGTTTTGCTAGATAAAACATGGCTACTTCTATGATAACTAGTCTATGCCCCTGGCTTCGCAAGCGCGGGAAACCACCTTCATATTTTTTTAAATCAAATATGTCCGCTATTTCTCAGTGTACCATGAAACATGGATTATATTTTTAAATTCTCTTTAAATTTGTAGATGATTTAAAAATGTAGACGTAACAGTTTTTCCGTAACAAATACCTAAACATACACAATAAAAATGTTTTGAAGTTATTTGTAAGAAGCATTTCAGTAATCTATTTCAATTGATGTATTCGCATTGATAACACGAACGGACATAGTTTTTTTTTTGCCGATAAGTTTTTTTCCAATGACCATAGTCTAAAACGTAAAAACAAAAATGTCTTAAAAAAACAAAATCAACTACTATAATAAAATACTATTAATATGAGAAAAAATATTGATATCGATTTTTAAAAATAAGCTCAATCATAACTAACTAGGTATATAAAGTTTGACAAAATCAACATCATTCTAAGACAATCATAACTAACTAGGTATATAAAGTTTGACAAAAACTATAAGAATAGAGATTGTTGGTAAAAAGTGTTTCTTGTAGATTTATTTATATTAAAATTAAAATGTTCATTTGTAAGTATTTATCTACGTTTGAATAAAATAAAAGTTCTCATTCCAATTGAATCAAAGTATACGTTTATCTTACGAGTGTAAACCACCGTTTCCCGTACGCATTAGCTTTAGTTATATTCTTTCTTATTCATGAGAAATAAATAATACTATTAGGAGATACCGATTGCTGATAAAAAGTGGGTTCGAGTTAAATGGGAGGCACGATGGTCTCAGAAAGAAAGTAATGGAGGCGCTCAAACCGGTTTGGACATTTTTACGAATACAAGGCTGCTCGGTTGTGTTAGGGCTATGTGCTTGTGGAGAGCATATAACAAACCCGCCGGCAGATTCGCGCCGGCCTTTCTTCTACCACGCATAAATCTTTTTTCCTCCTATAAACTGTAACGTATTAGTCTATGGACTAATGAGTAATCACTTTATCTTTTATGTTAAAGCCTCTAAGTAAAAAAAAACTTTTACTGAATGTAACTTAAAAAGTCACAGAAGTTCTAACCTTCTACAATAGAATAAAATACAATATGCACCAAAAATATAAAATAGGCAAATATATAAATTAGAACTTAGCCACTACATGATACACAAACGCGGCCTTATCGTAATGTAGTTTATATAAATGAAATGAATGATTTTCACTTAAACTTCTAGGTTACAGTCTTAGTTTTTTAAATAAATAGAAACTTAATGTCTTTAAAATAAGCCACATTTATGTAGAGAACTTAAAACACAATCACTTTGTACATAAAGTAAACTACACTAGCACAGTGACACCTATCGAGGAGGTGAATATTTTCATGATGGTGAAGCTGCATTGACGAGCTTTTAGACATCATTTACAAAATTAAATCTGGAGAATGAAATAATGTCCATTGGGAATTCAAAGTGGAGGTTGTCAGTGACATTATAAATAAAATTCTTATCGTAGGCACTTGTTGGAATCCCACTGCAGACATCATTTATAAAAAACGGCCAAGTGCGAGTTGAACTCGAACACAAAGGGCTCCATACCATTATCTATAAAAACGGCAAAAAACACGTTTGTTGTATGGGAGCATTTTTTATATCTTTATTTTAGGAGTCTTAGTAATGGACGCTGTTACTGAGCCTCGTTTTCACTTTTTTAGTACGGAACCCTAAAAATCACTTGCTTTTTTTATAGATTTTTTTTATTTAACCGGTTGAGATATTAAAACTGTTCGAAAAATTCCGAATAAAAATAAAATTTTATTTAAAATTCTATCTCAAGTCAAGTGATTGCTCCGTTAATTTTATTAAAATAAATGTTAATAAATACATTTTATTAAAAGTGTTATCTTAAGTTATGGTATCGATCATGAGATAAATTGTAGAAAAGGACGAGTGGTCTTAATAAATGTCTACAATGAAACTCAACTAAGTGCAGTAGTAAAGCATAGAAAATTTATTTTATGTCACAAACTCCACTTTGAGGCCCGATAGACATAATTTCTCATATACCGGGGTACCTATATCACAGTTCATATACACCTAACTGGACTTAAGTATATTAGAATATTTACCGTACAAACTGTCAACAAGCCTAAGCTATTATTTGCAAATTGCAAAGCAAACTACGGCATCCTTGAACAGTCAACTATTTTAAGATGTGCTATTTGGTAAGGGAAATGGATTTTCGACGAAATCCCCACAGTCTAATGCTATTTCAAGAATAAATTTCAATTATAAGTAACGTGTAAGAAAAATATACATACACCAGGTTTCTTGCAAGTTAGGCAGAGATCACTTGCCTAGCTCCACGTTCATTAATCTCTTCATTCACACACGCCGGTTTCAGAGACTCTTGGGTGGTGTACCCTCGAATAATACTCGAGCTATTTAGTCGTAGCATGTCAACCTAGATCACCCCGAGTTCCTACATCCATCCGCTTTTGCATTGTATATCTGTTATGTCAATCTTTCATCTTATATTCTTTCTACATGACCGAACCAATGAAGCATGTCCTTCCTCACTTTAATATCAAAATTACAAATTAAAATACAAATCACAATTTAAATTATGAATATATAACAACCAAGCATAGATAATGAAAAATATAGAATATACTAATGTCAGTTTAGAAGTTTATAAAAAGAGATATATATATATATCATCACGGCTATATTTCTGAAGATATATTTCAGAGGCAAATTCACACATAGTTAGTTCAACAATGTAACAAGTGGCAAGTCTGTCGCCATATCGAGCGCCATGTCGCCATGTCATTAATCTTAAGGAAGGTTATATTTTTCAAGTAAACTGAAAAACTCATAAGAACAAGTTGCAGCAGCCGGGAATCGAACTTGGGGCTTCGTACGTCAAAGTCTACCGATTAAACTCGACCACAGAGGCGTCCCCATTTGTTTTAAGGTTTACCTTAAAACAAATGGGGACATAGGAGACAATAATAATTTGGCCTTCGCTATCTTCAAAATGAAGGACCTAACGTGAATTTGACTGTTTAATCGCAAGTTCTTTATACCGATTTTAGTTTTTATTGTTTCCCGGGTGATGAAATGATCAAGGTCAGTATTTATGGTTCCGTACCCAAAGGGTAAAAATGGGAACCTATTACTAAAACTCCGCTGTCCGTCTCTCTGTCACATGTATCTTACAAACAAGATGAATTATTTCTATTCCCACTATAATGACAATAAGTACTAAAAACAAAATAAAATAAGTATGTAATGGCGCTCCCATAGAGCACACGTATTTCTATTGTATACCTCAGAGGCTCTGGTTCAATTCTCGACCGAAACCGGCATTTGTTTGATGAACATATTTGTCTTGTCCGGATATTGATGTTTATTAAATTTATTCTGATATCTATTTAAGTTATTTAATTAAGTTAACTTAATTTGGTATTAAAACATTTATTTCTTGATACGGAACTATTCGCGTGAATTTGACTCGCACTTGGTCGGTTTTTTAACGTAGATAAAACATGGATAGATATCAAACTCCCGCCCGTTTGATGTTAAATCTATTTGACAAGCAACGCTGCACCGCTGCTGGATGTATTGACATTTCGAACAGTCAACTGAAATAGGTTCCAATTAAACGTCACTTTGATTATGCAAAGTGAAACAAAATTGGCAAACACTTTTTGCATATATCAATGTTCATTCACGTTGTAGACATACGTAAATCTCAAACGAGTATTTAAATAGGTCACTTTGACAATCGCTTCGTTATATCATTATAAAGGCAGAGGGTAGAGATTACACTTCTAATAAAGACATGTCCTCAATAGTAAACATCTACCTCATTCTCAAAGGGTTAGATATCTCACTCTCATAACATCGGCTTGTTTTGAGTTAATCCACTCCACAACACTCGTAGAAAAAGATGTAATCTAGTGTGAACTTAGTAATACTTGGTAGGTATTACAGGAGACGGTTCCTTGTTATAAGTTCAGGTACTGAAAAAGTTTTTTTACGTGCTTACAAAGTAATTCCTAGTGTTGGATAAACCCGGATTTAAGTAGTAAATAGTCCATCTGTCTGTATAGCTGACAGCTCCTAATAGGCGAACATAGGTTGACTGGGTCTGACAAGACCGTTGGTGGTCGAATTATCTGCTTATTTTGTTACAATTTAGCATGCAAATATCATCAGATTTTGTTTACACATTTTTTAAAGGTTCCAGTTATAATTATTGTCAATTGAAATTATTTTACATTTATACATTAAAATTAACATCTGATGTAATGTACATAGTACAGCAACAGCTTGCCCGGGTAATCTACCGCCTTACCTATTCTTGCCGCCATGATGCATGCACAAAATTTCTCTATTATCCAGCCGGTACACATGCTCATTAGACCTAAAATCCCTGTGCAGGACAACCACGCATCTACAGCATCTATGATGTCTATAGGCCACAGTTATCTCTTACTATAAAGAAATCAGTGTGTTTAATCGTTATTTTAACTGATAAAATAATGTTATATAAGTTTATTCTTACCAAGAATCGAATCTGAATCTAAAAACACACTTTTCAATTATTTTGATCTATTTGTAGACTTGGTATCTCAGAACTAGAGCAAAAACCTTAAAGACCTTGATTGGGGTTTTCTTGTTTGTCAATACTGCACAGTCCGCAATGTTTGTGGACCCATTAGAGCTACGCGTTCGGAAAACATTACAAGAATTGAAATAGGGCTTATTTAACAAGCGTATTATTCCTCTCATTTTTACCCAACTGTAAGGTGAGGTTTACGTCACCTCATCCTTTGATTTAAACGCATAAGTATCTCCGAGCATAGCCAATATATATTACTTAAAATAAAGATATCAGGCATATTACTACTTATCTATGAAAAACATTATTTGCCACACAGAAATTTATCTTCTTATTTGCCTTCAAAACTCATAAAAACTTAGCAATAATGCTGATATACCAAAATTAGTGAGTACTTAGTATTAAAACTTCAATAAAAATAATAATTTTGTACCATTTATTTCTGCCATTTTAGTAAAAATAAATAATTGTAGTAGAAATATTCTTAACTTCAATAAAGTTGATTTGAATTTGGATTTGATTTGAATTTTGGTATTTTGTCATAAAGCTTATAATGCACAGTTCGCAAACTTCTATCTATTACCCTATTGAGCGTATTCAGACACACAACTCTTATAGCTTAATTATAATTTTATAATCACTTTTTGGTATTAAAACAATTTGTTAAAATTTTAGAATGGATTAACAATATTAACGGAACTGAAATAACGACATAAATTATCATTATTTTTAAATAATCTACTTTTAAATTCTTTTAATATCTACCTTATTATGTTCTGCTATTTTGGAATAAAATAAATAAAAAATACCATCACGCCTAATATCCTCATACATGTATATTAATAAAAAAATGAAATTAAATATATATTTTTTGCTATTTTAAATTTAAAATTACCATAGACCATTTTTATTACATCAAAATAAAAACCTCTACACCTTCAAAGTCTCTCCTTTAAAGTAATCCGATTATTAGTGGTTGCTATCGCTCACCTTGAGAATCACTGAAGAATTGTACACAGTGTAGCGTAATGAATTATTCATATAAGCAAAAATCAAATAATCTTGTGATTAAATACTAAAATTATCCAGAAATTGACGTTTTTATTTGTGTGTCAATTGTGATGCCATAGTTCCAAAGATTTAAGTTTTATACGCTTGTGCGTCATAATGGACATCGTGACCAAAATCTATTAGACGACCATGATGATTCTATTCAATCTCATTTACGTATGTAATATCTTATGTATATACATAAATATTTACACTTTACTTAGAAAAACCGGTTTTATAATAATATATTACATATAAGGAAGTGTGAATTAAATTTTACGTAATTATTCATCAACGCATAAGTTAACTATAATACTGCACAAATAAAAATAAATGATCTTTTTATGTCTATATTTTACTACTAATTCTCACTAACATTATAAATGCGAGGATTAGTTCGTTTGGTTATTTGTATATCCAGATTTACGCCGAACATATCATAATTTGACAAAAAGAGCTAGGACAAGAGCATAGACTGCTTCTTATCCCAATCTCTTCGAGAGACTTAACTAACTAAAAACATTAAAACTCATATACATAAAAGGTCAGTTCCCAACCTATTTAGCCCTTTTCTTGGAGATACTGCCGAAAACTGTAATGTAGCTCATAATATATTCTACACAAAGTATATATTCCTAAAATACATCAGATTAAGGTACATTGTGTACATAATAAAAAAAACTAATTACAGGTCCTATTTATTAAAAATAATTAAAGGCCCTCAAAAATATATCTAGTTTTGATGACTAAAATTAGATTATATTAATAGCTTGCATATAAAAAAAACTTGCATATATGTTTTTAAATGATTTTTTTTTATAAATATTAAAATTAATATAAACGCAAAAATATATTGTTTAAAAACCCTGAAATTGACCAAGCTAAACCGATTTTAATAAAATTACTAGAAATAGATTCAACCTTAAAAAAGATTAAATATAACTTTTTAATCCGATATTTCAACTGCTTGCGGAAGAATTATAAGCCACAAACAGCTATTCTTGGTAACTAATATACTATAATACACATAAATAAAAGTATTGTCTTTTTTTATATAGTATAAGACAGCGAACAGGCGCACGGGTTTCCTGATGGTAAGAGACAACCGTGGCCTATAGACACCATAGACGTTGTAGGTGCGCCGCTACCCTGTGGTCGGGCTGTTAGACCTTATGTGCAAGTCTATCTATATGAAAAATTAAAAGAAACGCCTTTTACTGAATTTATATTATTATATATAAACTAGTTATTATATATAAATTTATATAGACACGGTATGTATACCAAACATTTTTACAAAATAATATTTGTCAGACTTTTTGTCTGTCTGTACAGCTGGACCAATTTTGACATGATTCTTACTAGTATCATATTTGATGTAATGAGTAACTTAGGTTTATTTATTTAATTAAATTTAAGCGCAGAGGAAAGCAGGGCCGCAGCTAGTTAAATATAAATACGTATACATGGCGTAACAATTTTTCTAATTCAAATATCAGATTGAATAAAAACTCTCAATATCAGCCCAAAAACTTACAGTTTTAACTCTGTACTGTATCGATATCTCAAAGGACAATAAAAAGTATAATAATTATTTTTGACTACTTAACCTACCGCTATGACCAGTCTCAACCGCCGCTGATTCTAAATAAATCAGAGTCTACTAACATTTGCTCTGCCTACATCGTAAGTCATTCAGCGTGATAATATTTGTTTCTCCGATCATTACATTTACACAGTTACGGTCCAGCCTAATTATAACACTAAATTACAATACAAGAACCTATTTGAGTTTCTTTTATGCACAATGGGCGAGAAAAAACTCTTTACAAAACATTGTGACAGCTCGTCTTTCAAATACCTTCACCTCAGGGTTTACAGCCGTCATATATTCACCAAAATCTGGTGAATTGTAAGAAATCCATCATTCATCAATTAGTTACAGATACAAACATTTATTGTGATTGCCAGTGCTACAATCGTAACACTCGCTACGAAGCTACCGTACCTTCAATTGGTTCATATTGTTCCTACACTCGGTGTTTTTCGCAATTGTCCCTACCCGCACTAACTGTTTTCAAAATATCATTCAAATGTTTACATTCCGTTCCGACGAATTATCAACAAAAGGTGAATAACAGTTTAAAATCGAATTAATTAAATTTATGTCTTCCGAAATTGTCCATATTTTAATAACAAATCGCGTGTCCGTTGTATTTCAAGCTTAAGTCATGTTTAAAGAACAATATCCGTTTAGGATTTAAAAATTCTATGATTCCAATGAACTATTGTCAACAAAAGGTCTTATGTTTTCCGGAATTGTCCATCTTCTAATAACAAATAATATGTTTATTATATTTAAAACTTACGTAATGTTTAATGGTTATTTATTATAGCTTTGAAAATATATTTTGTTTAAAAACTTATTTTTAAATGTAGCTTAATATTAAAAAAGTAATTTATATAACTAGTATAAATCATTTCTGTCAGTGCCGACGCATAGCATAGTATCTATTAATAAATACCAGTGTCATTTATAATTAATGAATAAGCCTTTTCTATCGTTCTTTCAGTCCTGCAAAAAACGTTAACCTTTACGTACTATAATTTATTTCAAAAGCAAGAAAGATTGTAAGTATATAACAAATATCCATGATCACAACTTAGAGAACATTTATATCAAACAAAAATCCACAATACGGCCAAATTTTTTTGATTGCACTCACCTGCGTCATTAGACGATCCGCGCCGGTACCTTCATCATCCTTAAAATCTATATCTGGATTATAATTAGGCACTAAGTCTTTGAACTTCTCGTCGTCCCGGGTAATTCGGCCCTCGGGGGGGCCACTGGCGGATTTGGAATTTTCACTAATGTTCGGGTCGTGCTGGTTAAAGACGAGGGGGGTTATGCGGTGCGGTCCGTGGCGGCGGGTGAAGCCGCGGCCCGGGCCGCAGGCGACCGCCGCTCCTAACCACAGTACCACCAGCAACAGCCTCATCTCGTAGACATCACTACACGCGCGCTCACGCACGACCACCGCGCGCCGCGTTTTGTGCGACACTGAGACCTGCCTGCCGTCCTACAGCGCCCACCGAGATTCAACCTGCATCCCTTGCACTCGCTAATCTGAACCAACCCCATTGTAACGGACAACGGTTTATGTATTTAATAATAAGCCGCTTATTTTAATTGCATTAACAATTGTAAATTCTTAATATAATTTACTTTTTTTTAACTTTCTTTTTTTTTCAATTGTCATGATCTAAGGAAGTTTAAAATAGGCACATTATCAAAGTATGCCGAGGGAAATATAACTGTATACATAAGGCTTCTACTAAATTATATAATGTACATTTTTCATTGTTGACTCTTGATGTAACTTCATTGATTATAATTTTACATAATAGTTTTACTGTGCCACACATATTTATTAGAATATTAAACTATTTAACTCGCGTATTATCCGATGGTGGTGTCAAGAATAACCTAAACAGTGTGTTTGTATGAAGAGACTAATAAATATGGTGAAAGATAGACAAGTTGGAATCGCGATACTTGGCACTGCATACTCTCTGCCTACCCTGCATCTCTTCATTTATATGTTTTTAAATAAAAATATTGCTGTGATAGGTGGCAAGCCTATCGCCACTTCGGGTGCATTCCAATCCCGGACAATGTAATGCTTATTCAGAATAATCTGAAAAATATTTTAAGTAAAGTTGTCCATTTTGGGAATCAAAAACTACGTTACCTTACTCGGGAATCGAACCCGAGATGTCGTGCGGTAAAGTCAGACACCGACTACGCTCGATCACACAGGCTATTAGATTATGTACCTATATCGTAATATAGGTTTTTTATAAGTTAATATACCTAGTACCTTGGCTAATCTTGGGTGTTTTCTTGTAGATATATCTACTGGAATTACGAGTCGTGGATATACTAGCACACCTCTGCCTACCTCTTCGGGGATAATAGGCATAAACGTATTTAATATACCTAATGAACCCAACATAATGTTACTGTCGTGTTCCGGTCTGGAGGATTATGGATTCACCATAGCTTGTGATTGGCAGCACAATAATACCAGACGTTTACATACTTTTAGACGTTGTGTATTTCTTACCGTAAGGAAAACTGTCTGCTTGTTTGTCTTGCCGTGATATAACCTTATCTGTATTTAAACATTAATTTAATATTAGGTACCACTTTTTACTAAATTTATACGTAGTAGGTACTTAATATTATGAAAACTTCATATTTTTTTATGTTTGTAATGAATAAAATTAAAAAACTCCTGAGCAGATTTAAAGATTCTTTCAGCATTGAGTACCTAGACAAAAAAACTCCCTGAGTACCTATTTAAGATCACCTAATTGGTCGAGAGGATGGCATACACGCCAAACCGAATCAACTAGCCGTAGGGTACTCGTGTTTTTGGCATAAATGAGGACAAAATTACCATTCCTACAATTTGACTTACAACAGTAGGTAATAATTGAAAAAAGATAGTGTGTAGCGAGTCCTGTTGAAGCCAAAATGGCACTGACAATTTTGTCCTCATTTATGCCAAAAACACATGTACCCTAATTTTTTGGTTGTGCCCTTATGTTACTAGGAGTACGATATTATGACTACAAAAAATAAGGGATCCTTGCTTCCAATAACATGAAGGAAGGTGTCTTAAAAATTTCCTTCATCGCATACGCTGCGGAAACTATAGGTGATGGAACAAAATAATACTACAATATTAGAGAACATATCAATCTGTAAAAAACTTCGATATACTATATTTCCAACTATTGCATTTTTTGGGATAAGACAGCAACAAGCGCGTGGGTCTTCTGATGGCAAGAGGAACCGTGGCTTTTATACGTCATAGATGTTGTACGTGCGTCCTATGACCTATGACCGGGATGTTAGGCCTGATGTGCAAGTTTACCAGCTACCCTACCTTCCGGACCGGAACTCAACAATGGTAGTATGGCGGAGGGAATAGGTGAGATGCTGCACAACGCTCTACCACCAGTTAAGTCACTATAGCCCTATTTTTGAAAAGTTATGTTGTAGTAACATGGATGGCAGAAAACATAAATTTCAGAAAGTCATGAACCATATCGTCAATTAGCATTTAATAAAGGGGAAACAGTACATGGTACATTTTTACGGTATAGAAGGAGTTCTTCCGATCGCATAAAAAACAGGGATTTTTTTCTATGGGGTTTCTTGAGTCCAACTTGCGCGCGGAGGGTTTCGTACCCTCTTCTGAAAAAGAACGCCAAAACAAATCACGATTTGGTATGGGAGCCATAGTTATCTTATTCTGCTTTGACGTTTAAGGCAACGGAAATAGATCGTCTGTGAAATGTTCAACTTTCTGTCACAGTTCCTGAAATACAGCTTGGTGACAAACAGACACATGAGCTAATTGAGTAACACTAATAGGGTCCAGTTTTTACTCTTTGTGCACGGAACTCTAAAAGTACAAAAATATCTTTAAATAATCTTGGTGGATCACTTGATTACAAGAAATAAACGACGCAGCAAAATTCATTATAAAACCAATACCTTGGTTTTAGGTTTCTCATTCCGTTTCTAATATCAGATCAAATACCCTCATTTAGGGTATTCAAAATATATGTAGCGAATATAAATTATGATATTGGAAGGCAAACAAGCAGAGGGATTCGCCATAGCATCAGTGCATGTCATTATACTGTTCAGGTTCATCAACCGGCAAATTTTCAGCACGCATCATATTATCCCACCCCTCCCTTCCATAATATTATCCCTCCCCTCCCTTCCATAATATTATCCCTCCTCTCCCTTCCATTATATTATCCCTCCTCTCCCTTACATAATATTATCCCACCCTCAGATTTACAACGCGTTACACACATCTATAGTGTCTATATTCGACTGTGCTTGTGTTAAAGTTTTAGGCTTCCGTACCCAAAGGATTAAAACGGGACCCGTAAGCCATTTTAAACTGGATGACTGAATAATCTGGATAGCAAGAATCCTTAACTAGAAGATAAGTAGAACTATTATAAAATAAGAAAAACTTTAAATCATATAATTGTTTAAGCATAGATGTGGTCTGAATGTTTGACTTTTTTACTGCCCGAAGAGTTTATGTGGTTTTGCTGTTCGACTGAGATACTGAAAAACTGTTCCCAACAGGCAGTCGCAAAGATCGTGGACGAAATGGCGGTATATCTAGTTACGCTTTAAAAATATAAATGTTTCTATATTATTCATCGTTGGCACTTGATGAAACTTCCACATATTCATATTTTAAATGAGAAACGCATCCACTTTTTCACATATAACTTATAATTGAAAATTATTTTTGAAGTAGCCAACCGCTACGCTAAAACTAAGTTTTAGCCCTAGTTGTGCTGTAAAAAGCGAAACCGGTTGGCTATTTCAAGAATAATTTTCAATTAGGTATAAGTTATATCTGAAAAAGCACACGTGTTTCTCAATACATGTATATAAATATTTATAAACGGGTCGCACTTAACCGGAATTTAGAAAATGTTGACACTTCACGGTACGGGAATTACCAATTTACAGTAGTTTAAGAAACAAAATATTTTCCGCAACATTCGAATAATGTATTATTTGGTTTTTGAGGCATGGTCATCATTTTTAGAGCAAATTATTTGTACTTATAATTACCGTGACGTAAATAAAGGATTTTTTTAACTGCTCAAGTGACGTACGCGTAGCAAAAGTGCAGGGCCGCCGTAAGCGGAAAAAAGCATTTTCAGTGAAAACAAATGATCAGTAGATAATATAAAACAAAGAAACTTCTTATTCCTGTATGTTCCTTTGTATGCTTTAAAAATACCCGACTTATTTTTATTCGATTTCCTTAATAGATAGAGTAATTCAAGAGGAAGTCTTATCTAATACCTTTAAACGAGCAATTCTTGTATATATATCAGCGATTTCGAAAACGGCTGAAACGATTTTCTTAAATTTTCGTATGTAGGGGGTTAAATTAGTATAGCTCAGTTAGGAAATCGGGCGCCTAAATATGCAGAATCCCGGGTTCGAAACCCAGTCCCATCCATTCTTTATTTTTTTTTTTGAGTTCCTTCTTTTTGTGAGAAAACTATTCCTGGAGGCCCTACAGAAACAAGAAAAACAAAGTAAATTATGTCAAATACAATTTTATTTAAAAAAAAATTTGATGTACTAACCAAACACCGAGAGAAGCTCGGTCATCCAGGGACTATGATTAATAAGACATAGGGTTCTGTACCATTATTTATAAAAACTGAAAAAAAACATGTTCGTTGTATATTTAGTTTATCCTGTTTTTAGTATTTGTTGTTATAGAGGTAATAGAAATACATTATCGGTAAAAATTTCAACTATTTAGTTATAACGGTTTATAAAATAGAGCCAGGTACAATAATAGGGTTCTACCGGTTTTATATGGGTACGGACCCTAAAAAAGATTAAATATACAAATAAAATTACCACCATCGCTTAAATCCGATTGATGAAATGAAGATCTAAATATAATTATCCACACCGAAATTAACGAAGAATTAAAAATTAATTGACCCAAGGTAAAGAGAAACACGAACACATTCCAATGTCGGCAAACTATGCTGGTAATGAATATTATTTTACAAGGACGCAAGGACAAGGACTCACTTCCGCTACCACTATTCTTTAGGGTTTCGTGCTCAAAGGATAATAACGGAACCCTGTTACTAAGACTTTGGTTCGGAGGGTAGAGTAGAGCCTCCACTACACATAGTGACCTATCTACAACATCTATGGTGTCTATAGGCTACGGTTGCCTCTTATCGTCAGGAGACCCGGGTGCTTGTTTGACAGTGATGCCAAAAAAAAGACTGTGCTTTTCGACTGTCTGTCTGTCTGTCTGTCACCAGACTGTATCTTGTGAACCGTGATAGACAGTTGAAATTTTCACAGATGTATTTTTGTTGCCACCATAACAACAATTACAAAAAACATAAAAAAAAACAAATAAAGGGTGTTCGTATAGGTACAATAACAGGGATCATTTTTGTCGTTCTTATAGATAATTACAAGCTGTTGCCCACGGCTTCGCCCGCGTGGGACTATCATACAAACAAAATCTAGGCAATTGCAAAATGAAAACGAATAGTATATATTTATATATAATCATAACATTTCCATACAAATATTCATCCCCCCTCCCCCCATTTTGCAGTAAAAAGTAGCCTATGTCCTTCCTAAAGGTCAACTCTATCTTTGTACCAAATTTCATCAAAATCTGATCAGTGATTTAGGCGTGAAAACGTTACAAATAGACAGAGTTACTTTCGCATTTATAATATTAAGTACGGATGGTACGGAACTCTTCCAACTCGTAGGTGAGCGTTTTTTTATACTCAAGGTTCACACGATTGTCGGGAGTAAATAGCTATGAAACGGCTGCTCGCCCGGATTGGTTGGCTTTTGTATTTTCAGCTATTCATTAAATGATAACAGTATCATTATTACTTAGTCGGTAGACTTGCAAACTTAGGTATAATAGGTACCTATTACCTAAGATGTGTAAAGAGTGTTGTGCAAACGCTGGCTAAACCCTACCCCGTGTTGGTCCCGGTTCCGTTGTAGAATAGGCCAACTGCTTTCCACCCTGGCAGCTCGTAAGAGTCGAGCACAGGGTCTATTGTTACCAACACCGTGACATTGACTAGGTGGTAGAGTCTTGCAACGACTCGCCCGGATTGGTACCACCGCCTTACCTATTCCTGCCACAATAGCGTGCTCGCCATTGTCGTGTTCTGGTTTGAAGGTTAGGGTAGCCGGTAAAATCACTCACGCAAGAGGCTTACCATCCCAGCCTCCTGTTGGCAACGCACTATTTCCACCATTGGTGTCTATAGGCGATGTGTATTTCTTACAAGGAAATCCATCTGCTTGCTTGTCTTTCAATATCATGAAAAAAAAAACACTAAGAAGAAACAAGAATAATTAAGTACCAATCCAGGCAAGTCGTCATAGAACTCTACCTTATCAAGGTCATACATTAGTGTCAGGCGTTTCAGTAGTCAAGGAGCCTAGAGGAGGGAGATTAGATGGTAGAGCACGTTAAATGAATACGCTGTTTCCTATTAATACTACGTATACGTTACGTTTTCACGTCTAATGACATAATTAAAAATTTTAATATTGTAATGCATCACACTTTGGAAAAGAACATAGAGATTTTTCAGGTCTTTGAATTTCTACTGCTGAGCTTAAAATTTTATTCATTAGACGCTGGTGATTGATTTACATAAAAACAAGAAATAAATAGGGCAAGCTTAGTAAAACCGTTTAATAAATAGTAATGTCAATAGTGAGTGAGCAGACTCGTGGGCCGGATCTCGGCGCCGTTTGTCTCGGGCGCACCTCGGCGCGTCCGATTTATGGCACAGTTTTGTGAACTCTTAACCGTTACGTGATCTGCTTCCGAATCCAATTTATGTCCTCCATGGGAAAACTTCCCCGAGCCGCCTATTCTTTACGACACATCTTTATGCCTTACGCTAGACAGGTCTAACTGCTGCTATTGATTTCCTTTTGTCAAATTATGAGTATTTTATCAATTTATTACAGGTTCTATATCAATATAGTATTTTTTATTGAGCATAATCTAAAGCTACTACCATTTCTATTATATTTTTCTAATATACAAGTTCGGAGTTACTAAGTGAAATTCATTGGATAATATGTTTTAAAAAATAAAAATGTATATATATGAATCGCAAGAAATCGATGTTACAGTGTAATATTTTGTGTGTGGAGGTAGTTTGGAGGCTGGAGAGCGACATCTATACGGTGGTACCCGCGAGAGAGCGAAATAACTTAAATACGCGGGCGGAGCCGCGGGCTCTCTCGTTTTCCCCGTGTTGGTCCGGGTTCCGTTGTAGAATAGGCCTACTACCTTCCACCCAGGCAGCTCGTAAGAGGCGAGCTCAGGGTCTATTGTCACCAACACCGTGACGGTGACTAGGTGGTAGTGTCTTGCAACGACTCGCCCGGATTGGTACCACCGCCTTACCCATTCCTGCCATAATAGCGTCAGTGCTCGCCATTGTGGTGTTCTGGTTTGGAGGGTAGGGTAGCAGGTAAGCTCACTCGCGCAAGAGTCAATACTCAGCTTGGCAACGCACCATTTCCACCTTTGGTGTCTATAGGCGACGTGTATTTCTTACCAGCAGGAAATCCGTCTGCTTGTTTGCCTTCC